>VZTM01015170.1:2792-69201 GCA_013400555.1 Jacana jacana | reverse complement strand
GAGATATCTCAAAAGTTGCTGAAGTACAGGTTGACCCGTGCTCCCAGCCCACACCTCATTTTCATGCTGAATGATCTGTAGTTCCTCAGCAGAGTTCTGTTGGCTATATATAGCCTGAAGTCACTTGCATTGCTCCAGTTTTGCTTAAAACCCAACGTTTCGTGCCATGGTAATTTAAGTCAGAATCTGACTGGCACTGTGAAAAGCAACTACTAGTGGGAGGTTATTAGTTACTAGGAAATTTTTTGCACAGCTCTTAATATGTTCCTTGCCAGATGACAGAGGAAACCAGTTCCTCAAAGAATATGCCTCTCCCCTGCCATATACCTCTACCTCTACTGTCTTCCACAGGGAAACGTTCCAACACGGGAAAGCATCCATATGTATTACCAGAACCACATGATGAAACTTTCTAAGGAGTCAGGACTGGACTCAATTGATAAAAATCCTGGTCAAGCTTCTGGTTTGCAGGCATCTGAAAGAATGGATAGTTTAGATTCCGCAGCTTCTCGTGACAGTATCTCCAGGTACTGATTTAATTTTACTTTGTGAAAAATGCCATGCAGTAGATGCAGTTTTAGATAATGTCTAAGTAATAATGAATTTTCTAATCAATGCTGAATCCTCATTTTGATTTATCCACACCATTTTAATAGTGAAAACTCATTGCTATGTGTTACTATTCCCTTATAGTAGTGGTCTCAGTTGTTGGCTTAACTCCTTTTCCACTGCATGACTACCCCACTGCTTTCTGTTTCCCCTAGAATTAGGAGTCATTGACAGGGATTCTGATCTTTTAAAAAGTAATGGAAAATAGGAGCCTACTGTGGGTGCTTATGGGATAGTGTTTAAGGATTTCAGGAGTAGAGTTTGGGGAATGTTCATTCATTGTGAATATTTTGTCTTTGTGAAATATATTGTTGTCTGTTACCCACAAATCAAAAAAGGCTTTGCATTGAGAGAGATTCTGGATTTGAGGGAACAAAATCCCCTTTTCATACACACAGGGCAAAGATCATGTGAAAAGCCTGATTTCCTGACTGCTATGATTACAGTCCAGCAGAGCTACACAGTTTGTGGATCAAATACCCACACTAGTTCAGGAAAACCACTTTCCTCATTCTTTTCTGAAGATGAATGCCATCAAGTCCCTTGCCAAAACTACAGCATGCTCCTGCTGCTCCATGCACACAGAGGCACACACATTCACTTCCATTCACTTCCTTCCCTTACAGAGGCAGCCTGTTCCCACCATGTCCCTAGTGTTCTTGACTTTCAAGAGACTGCAGAAACAGTCCAACATGAGGGGCAGAAGGGAAGGCTTTGGAAATCCAGCTGTTTCTTAATCTGTTGCATTCTGCTGTCTCCTATTCTTTGAAGTGTGGTGGTATCATATTGTGTTTGACACTCCCAGCAAACTCAGTAGCTTCTGTGTACAGTAAATTATGTTTAGCTTTTACAAATGACATATGGGTAGACATTAGGAGACTGAAAATAACGAGGGCTTGTCTTCCTTTCTGATGTTATTGAAAAGCAAATGTAAAAGAGTGCCTGTGAGTACTATGCTTCAATAAAATATTCACAAATTGCTCCCCAGGGTGAACACTGGCCTTTGAGAGGTTTGCTCCAGTAAAAACACCAAATCCAAGCAAATCTTTCCCAGTGGCTGGCTACCCAACTAAGCAACACCTTTGTGTTTTGTCTCAAAGTTTTACAGGAGTCAGATGACGGAGAAAATGTATAGCCAAATTCTGTGACCAGCTCACTTGGAGCCACTTGGATATCTTCAGGGCAGAATTTAACTCCACAAAGTTAATCTCAGTTAGTCTAACTCTCAGTCTAATCTCAGTTAGACTAATTAATCTTAGTTAGTCTCACCTAAATAAAGAATAGTACTATCGGTCCTGTTTTCATGAAATAGTTTTTGGTCGCACTATTTACTATAGATAGAAGTTATCATTAGTATATAGCCATCTTGGCAAGAGCTTTAACTAGAAGCAAAGGGAAACTAATTCCCAAATTAATTATAAATAAGAAAGACAAATGTTGTAGTTTTCATGTGTAATCATCTTCAATGACATGGTATCCAATGTTGAGCTCCATTTATGTCTTTTTTTTTGCAGAGCAATCACCCATTTGTCACCCTGCCGTGAGCATACTTACACATTTAAAATCTCTTTTCAAACTCAGCAAATTCAGCTATTCTGTGGAGCTGCTTTACAACAGAAAAATCTTTCACATGTGTTACTGCCATGTGTTACTGTATTCTGTTTCCACAGAAGATGTCACAGGACATCAACAAAGGAATAACATAAGCAGTATTATGACTGATTTCTCTAATCTCAGATTCTCTTTCTGGTAATGAACAATCAAACGTTCTTGCACTGAGAGTATTTACAAATTGTGCACATCTGCTATAATAATAATGACCTGTAATTAGAGGAAGCAAAAATTAGTTTGTTGATTGAATGATAATGCCATCTGTTTCTTGGAGCACCATTGCATGTCTCTTCCTGGGATTACAAAAGTGCTTATGAGCTTTTTAGAGATGTGAAATGTTTTAAACTTCATGTGAGTTTATTGAGTGATTTTTTTTTTTCAATTGCCCAAACACAAAAAAGGGGCATTTTACATTACAAAGTAATGATTTCCAGTAAATGCAAAAGTGACTGATTCTATCTAAAGCATCCCTGTGATCATGAATCTAGGATTGCAATGGACAAAAACTTCTGGGAAGGGACGGATGGATTCTAATGAGCATTCTGATTATCCTTTGGTTGCCCTACAAAAATTCTGTAGTATACATTAGATCCCTGAGTAAGATGGACGTGTCTGGAAGTACACAGGGATGTGGAAGCAAAGAAGCTATTCCATTCTAATATTACATATTCCTCAGTACTCAGAACAGGAATTACTGTACATATCTGCTCAGTGCTCTAAACACTGGATTTCCAGAGTGAACCAGTTGGCTGCCTTTATTGGAGTTTGCCTACAATTGTGAAATTGCAGATAGATGCAGATCCTAAGTCAGATTTCAGAATATCAAAGGTTTTATATCCAGTTTGGCTTGTATTAATTTTGGTCCATCACAAATAATACCTTCAGTTCCCAGCTCTACCTCCATGGCTTTTACAAGGAGCTGCAGGTGGGAGCCCCTGATCCTCCTGCACAAGTGAACGTACAAGTGCCATCAAGGTGCTTATGTACACAACTTCCCTCAGCAGAATAAAGAATGGGGCTTGAGGCAGGGAGTACTGGAGAACTAACGTTTGCCTTGGGAGCCGGCGGAAGGATGAAAGAAGAGTCCTAGTTTGGAGCTGGACCTGGTTCTGACTGAGAAGCATGAATGATAGGAAATAGTTGGGATCTTGCTTGCAGGTGTGGGGAGTATAGTAATCCATAAAGGTAGTAGCAGTCAGTAACTAGGCCATGGACAGAAAAAACACCAGAAAATTTTGTAAGTCACCCCTTAAACTAATAAACTCTCTGGGAAGGGTAAATTTGCATAGCAAAAAGGAAGTCATAAAGTAAGAAATTTCCACTTTACCAAGGATAAAAACATCTCTGCTATATATATACTTATATCCCCATTTGAAATGGATACCCAATCAACTTTATATAAAATGCTTGAACTCAGCCCTTTTAATGGACATCCAGTTTAAAATACCTAGTCCTTCAATGATTTCAAGAAGCTAATGCTTTTCAAGGTCTTCAAGGGCACAAATTTGAAAAGTCACTCAGGAAGATATACTTAGATTAAATTTATGTGATCGTCAATGACTGAGTCAACATCAGCTTTGCCAAGTGTAAATCTCTCCACTTTATTGGTGTTCTTATTTCCTCCATGTTCGGAAGCATGTTCCTCAAGTACATAAAGAATATGCAAACTGTGCTACAGGTGTCATCTCATACACATCTCCAGACATTCAAGGATGCAGAGCAGCTGCTCAATCAATAATTGTTCTGATGATTCATCCTTTATTTAAAACAGCTTTGAACCAAATTATTGCAGAGACTCTGTCTGGGGAAATGTTTTTATCTATTTGGATTAATAGATGTTTTTCCTTTGATTTTTCTGGGACCCAGGTCAGAACTTAAATGTTTTGGAGGGCAGCTGGCATATGTTTCTTCCATTGAAAATATATGAGCAGGCATGTGCTACTTTGATTTCAACAGCTGCTCTGCTTAAAGCCCCTGGAAGGTTCTCTTTGAACTATGCCTGCATTTAAAATACTTCAACACCTTAGTAAGAGCTGTTGTTCTTGAAAAGAATAAACTCAGCCCTTGAAATGGAAATTAACATGTGAATAAGATTTTAGCACACAGACAGAAAGGTTATCTGCAAAAATAGATTGTCTGCTTGCTGACTTCTGTCTCTATTTCAGCACCGAAACTTCACTGATAGTACAACCACATGGCCATACTCCATAGGTGTATAGAAAAAAGGAAACCTCCTCCCTCATGACTCCTTGGAGTCAGTAACAAGGAGCCTCCAACTGATTTCCATGCTGGTGAATCAGGCCTATAGGGTGGATCTCCTGTTCCTGTAGGATGCAGCATTTACTGCTTCATCAAACCCCTGCACTATGCAGACAGCCCTCCAGGTTTTGTTTGGAGGGTGCTTGTGTGCCTTTACACAGAGACAGAAATAATGAAGTGGCTTGTAAAGGGTCTTGACCAAATGAGCTGGCAGGTCAGAGAAGCCCCTGCCATTAATACTGTTTGTAAGTAAAGTATTTCATAAGACCTTTGGGATCTTGGTGATACTTTTCTTCTGTTCGAAGACCAAAGTGCGTTTTTAGCCTCAGACCATTCTGTCAAAAAGACCATCAGTGAGTGTAGGCCTAACAATAAATGCTGCTTAGCTCCACATATTTTGCTGTTTTCCTCCCCATTTTCCTTAAGGCAATAATTGAAAACTGTTACTTAGTACCAGTAGATTTTTTTCCTCCCTTCAAACTATCAAGATCAAAGTAACATGGAAAACGCCATTGCACTTCCCTTCTGACTTCTTTTCCAGTTCTCTGTGCCCCTGGACAAACATAATACATGCCAAGGAAGCAAATCCCCTGCTGCCACTGCTTTGGTGTAACACAGATAGACACAAAAAAAGAAAAGTAGAGTGTAAATCCTGCATTTGCGGTCCTTTCCTCTCTCATTCTATCTGAGAGACTCAGGCAGGTCACTGCATGTGTTCAAACACCAGGTCTCTCAACTTATTTCATAGACATCTGTGTTTCCCAAAGATTTTTACAAGAAAAAGAATTCTTTTATCTACCATATGTCATTAATGTATTTGCTTCTTTCCTGTTGCTATGTTATATGCTTGTATTTAATTATGTCCTTTCTTTCTCTTTACTCATACAGTTTTTCTTTTGTCCAGTAACACATAATGCTCAATGTACAGTGTATGTTTCTGGTGTCCTGTTGTATTTGATAAGTGAAAGGAGATAAGGATTTATTATATCTGTTCCTTCTTTCAAGATGTGCATGTTACCAATTTTGAAAGAGTTTTTAAGCTGTGATTGAAATAAATGAAATCTTCTGGAAAGAATCATCAGGACTTACTAATAAATATCAAAATAAAAGCCATCCCATGCAGAGCAGGTTATATTTGGCATACATCTACTGGCTAAGTAACATATCCGATTTGGCTCTTTGGTTTGGAAAGAGGATTAGCCAATGTCTGACAGCTATTTTTCTATTTGTGGAATATGAGCTTATTCAGTTTTAAGGGCTCTTTTAGGAAATTGGCTTGTACCTGTGTAAAAAGGTTCAGCACTGTATGTCATTAATAAAATCGAATTTGTACAGAGGACGTCACTTCCCAGAACATTTTTGTGAAATTTAGAGATTGCAGGGGGAAACAAAGAAAGTAAAACCTCCTCACATATGTAAGTTGGTGCCCCTGGAAAGCATGTAGAGCACTGTGGTTGTTTCATATCTCTTTGAATTGTGAATAGATGTTTTTTAGCCTTTTATTGCCCCTACAGGAATATGACCACGAGCCATTTTTGCATAGAAATGTGTTCACATGGTGACTCTGAACAAATCCTTATCTTCTCTCTCAACTTTTTTTCTCTGTGTCAGTGTTTTGCTGCATGGCAAGCGTATTTGTTTACTGAACCATGGGTATAGTAATATCATTTGTATTTAACACTGTCTTTATAACTGTTTGCGCTGCTAGCTGCTACACTGAAGCAACCATGCTGTTCTCAAGGCAGTCAACCCTTGATGATTTAGATGGACCAGACACTGTTCCTAAAACAAGTGAGCGCGCTCGACCTAGGCTTCGTAAAATGCAGAGCATGGATATGTCCTCTTCATCAGCTGACAGTGGCAGTATAGTGTCAAGGTGCTTAACTCATGCATGCTTTGTTCACTCATTTACCCATACCATTATACTTACTGCAGTGTACATAAAGTTGCATTTGTAGATATGTGGTGTACAGAGTGGTTTGCATGGTTAATGGAAGCTTTACTCCTGTGTTGTGGCACAAGTCTGAAGTTCAAAGTCAGGGTCATAATATAGGACTTGTATGCTGTTTCACTTCTTATTCTGTGTTGCTTTTTTTTTTGGTTGGTTAGTTGGTTGGTTTGGTTTTCATCCTTAATTCATGTATTTTTAAAAGTTCTTTCCATTATATTACACTGCCTGTCTAAAATCAGACTAAAGTCTGTATTTATTCAGCTAAAAAAGTCTGATTTTCATACTTACGGAGCTGACGGTTGTTCTTATTAAAATTGGAAGCTGGAAGTGAAGTTTCTCAGGTAGTTGGTCATTTAACTATGCACTTAGGTATCTAATTTTAGAAACTAAGATAGGCAAACGTTAGTCCCGCTCTTTCAATTTTTTCCTTTTCCCCATACAGGAAATATTGCTAAATATGTTTTGATTACTTTACCATTGATTTACAGTCTGTGAGGTGTTGGAATTTAGAAAGGGAACACTGCTATGAAAAGATAGTGATTAGTATTAATATCCTGTGCAAGAGAGAACTGGTCAGAGTCATTCACTCACTGTTTAGCAGGTAAAAATTCTTTTTCAGTGTTTAAAGTATTTTATAACTTTTTTGGTGTCACTTGGTTTTGAATTGATGGGGTTTTATGGTTTTAGGCGTTTCAACCAGGACAAGTGCTAACATGAATAATCAAAACATACATCCTAATAATAGTGTTACACATTCTGATTAAAAGTCTGCTAGAAGTAGTGATCTAGTGTAGCCACAACAAGCTTGGAAGCAACATAAAAGGAAAAGAGAAGGAACTTAAGTTTTCATTTTGTCAGAAGATGGTAGTGCCAGCTGGCTTTGCCAGTGCCAGTTTTTTTAAAAAGTTATACTTTAGGTGAAGATATGGCCCCAGTCAGTACATAGAAGCTATGTGAAATCTGGTTTTGTATCTGCTGACATACAAGAACATGCAGCCAAAAAAAGACACTGAGAGTATGCCTATTGTCTAAACTATGGAGAGGGACTGGAATGGACATTAAAAAGAGGAAGAGTGATGTTGTAGGGAAGAGGTCATAAAATACTTGTGAGGGATGAAAAGGGCAAAAGCAAAGCCAAGAAAATACTTTAAATTATGGTGTCCAGATTCCCATCTGGAGTCATCAAACTGAGACTGCTTCAGAGCACAGAGCATTAAGACAGAAAGTGTTTATGGACACGCAAAGGCGAGAATAAGCAAGGTGAACAACCAGAGAGCTGAACAGAGTGAATAAGAACAGCTGAAAAAGAAAATAGGTACATACAGAAGAAAAGCAGGCAGGTAAAGTAAAAATGGAGGCTGTATTGAAGAACATAGGGCAATCTAAAGGTAAGCAAGATAAACTGTTACTGGAAGAGTTTTGTAATCTGGATTGTATTGCTCAATGTTTGCAATTCACTTGTTATTTTACTTGGAATCAGATGGGTGCTGCCTATCATTCACCATGCAGCATGCTTTATGTAAATGCAATAGCAAGTCCTGAATCTGGTCTGAAAGTGGTTTACCTGCTTTCAGAAAGTTATTGTAGTTTCTCTTGATGGTGATAATAATTTGTCCTTTGCTGGTGTGAAAAGATAGTGGATCACCGTGAGTTCACTGGGGTGTCATTCAGGGGAGAGATGGACCCAGATGTTCTATCTGGGTAAGAGACAATCATGATATATAACTTATACCAAATGATATGAACTTTGAAGACCTGGGAGTGCAATGAGATTGCTCAGCTGTCCACGTAAAGGTAGCGTTAACAAACTTCTCTTGGTGATGAGCGTTGTAAGCCTCAACTCTCTCTCTTCATCCTGTCCCCAACAGTGAGCCTACGCAAGTCACCATGCTCTATTCTCGTCAGGGGACAACAGAAACCATTGAGGAAGTAGAAGGGGAGCATGAAGAGGAAGGAGCTCATTCTGCATCAAGGCAAGAGGAGGAGGAGGTAGAAGATTACAGCCTGGATTCAGAAGGAGCTGCGTATACTCCTGATACGGATGTACCATTGTACTCCACTATGGACAGCAATGCAGAGGCTCCACCTTCCTATAGCAAAGCTGTCAGCTTTGAACACCTTCCCTTTGGCTCCCCAGATGACTCAGCTGGTAAGAGCCTCATGATGGTGAGCCCAGATGACAGTCGGACGGACAAACTTAACGATACGATTCTCCCTCCATTGACGCACGAGCTAACGGCTAGTGAGCTGCTTCTGAACAAGTAAGGACCTTCAACAGGGAAAAATTGCTGGTCCCTGTCTGGGAAGCTTTGTCATAACTTTGGGGATTTGTCTCAGAACTAGCCTACAGTTTCTGATACAGACTTTGTGCTAAGTTTGATTTAAGGGAAGAAGCTAATTTCCTGTGCAGTTGTTCTAATTACAGATTTCTAAAATTATTCAAATCCATGTTGAAAGAATATTTGCTTTCTCCCCAGATACCATAGCTAATTGTTTCAATTAGCATCAAATTTCTGTGATGCAATTGTCATGGGGTCAAGGTCTTTTCTAAATATTCCTTGTGGAGAGGGCTTTTCTTCTTTAAGCAGCTCTGATTTCAAACACATTTCCTCCAGGGATATCTGGGAAAATGTTTCTCCTTTAATTATTTTGGATTCCTATCAGGGAAACTCCAGCCTTTAGCAGGCTTTGTGTTTAAGCCAATAGGAAGCAAGAGAGACCACCTTGCTAAGTCATTTCATAGGGGGTAGGGTGCTCCCCTTTTTGCCCCCCAGACACTTGTGCTCAGTAGCACAACCAGCACTGAGGTGGGGATGGTGCCACTGTTCTCCTTCCTCTACTCTCAGGCCTGACTCAGCTAGGAGAGTTTCCCTGGATGCACAGAAACCGTGGAAATACTTTTCAGCCTAACTGAATCTGAAGAGAGAGGGAGGTTTTATAGATCTGACTTTGAAGATGCTGTGTCTTTTCTTCTATTTTTCCATAGTATTTTTTTTCTTTTCAGTGAGATCTCTTCTCAGACCAGGGCACTCTATAAAAAGCAAAAAGAAATGTGAATGTATGTGAACGTCATGTAATGATTTTTTGCTGACTTTTCTATTTATTTGAGTTAGGTAAAGGGGAGATTGGACACATGGAATGCTCAAGGGCATTTATTATGTTCTAGACTTATGTCACAGGACTATGCATAACATATGTCTCCTGATGGACTTTTGGAGTTTCTCCAAATTCCCATCAGTATTGATAAATTAGATATAAATCCAGACAGGGGCCACACCATCATGGTGTGATTTGCCTGAGATATGGGCAACTGAGTTGGGCAACTGTAGGTAAGCAGTGCTTGTAGAAGTTCTTGGACCAGGCCAACTCTCTGGGTAAATTAAGAAACAGCAGAACAGTTATTTTGTCTGAAATTCTTGTTTTCTGAGCTTATAATTAGTTTTGGTTTGTTTGTTTGTTTTTCCCATTCCAGAATTTTATACCTTTTCAAAAGGAAAAATTGTAACTATTTAAAAAGTAGTTCTTGTGAAAATAATTTTTGTTTCATTTGTGGTACTCCGCTCTTCACAGGATGTTTCATGATGATGAGCTCGAGGAGTCAGAGAAGTTCTACGTTGGTCAGCCTCGAGTCTTGCTTCTTATTTATGCCCTGTACAATACTCTGGTGGCCCGGTCAGAAATGGTGTGCTATTTTGTGATCATCCTTAACCACATGATCTCTGCCTCCATGATAACCCTGGTACTTCCCATCCTTATATTCCTTTGGGCCATGCTGTCTGTTCCTCGACCAAGCAAACGTTTCTGGATGACAGCCATTGTCTACACTGAGGTATGCTGCAGTTTTTGCAACCCCATGTCTAACAAAGAAAAGTGAAGTTGTAAGCTTTCCAAGGTCTCTTTCCTGATTTTGACCTCTAGGATCAGGGGCCTTTGGCCCTTAGTATTAATATAGATAGTTGCTAAAGTCCTCAGCAATTTCTGTGGTATGAAAAAGTCTTGCATGTGTTTTTCTTCACTGCAATGAGCAATATCATTACTGGCATGTAAAGCAGTTATCACAAGAACAGACCATTTACAAACAGCTACCATATAACTGGGAATCTAGAGACAGTATACGCTGCATGTGGTATCTCAGCTACTACTGAGCATCATCTGTTGGTAAATGTTGATTTACTTTACTACTGAGGAAATGTGAACTGTTGTTTCTCTGTAGCCATAAATATGTTTATATTCTCATAAAACTGATAAAGCTGATAAAGTTTTATGAGAGTTTTAAAGTTTTATCTCTCCTCTCCTAATGTCTGCCATGCTTAGAAAACACCTAAAGTGTGTTGTGTTCTATACAGGTGGCCATTGTCATCAAGTACTTCTTCCAGTTTGGCTTCTTTCCTTGGAATAAATATGTGGATTACACAAAAGATAAACCTTACCATCCACCCAATATTATTGGCATTGAGAAGAAAGAGGGTTATGTGCACTATGATCTTGTTCAGCTCCTCGCTTTATTCTTCCACAGATCCATTTTAAAGGTAATTTGAGTTCATATAGTTTCTTGCTGATTATTCATTTTTAGTTTTAATTTCTATAGTGACTGATGTGATATTCCAACACAATGAATTTGTCTTCTGTCTTGTGAGCGTATGACTGAGCTTAGCAATGTCTGTGATAAATATCGTGACAGTAATACAAGGTTGAAATGCTCTTTTTTTTACACTAGTGCCATGGATTATGGGATGAAGACGAAAAAGGGGACAGCTCCAGTAACAAAGAGGATACTGATGATGAGCTCTCTCTGACAGGAGGCAGGAGAGACTCTTCTGCCTCTTTGAAATCTGTCAATCTTGCAGCATCAGTGGAGTCCATCCATGTCCACTTCCCCGAGCAGCAAACTGCCATCAGAAGGAAGAGCTCTAGCAGTGTATCACAGCTTTCGCACAGGTCCAGCTTTTCTTCACACAGATCTAAAAGAGGTAAATGTTATGGTACATCTGGGATTTGAAGAGCAAACATTCATTTCCCATAGGATCATCCTGCTAAAATGTTATGCCAGTTGCTCTGGAGATCCCAGAGACTACTGAATGCTGCTTCTCCTCAGTGCGGAAATAGGATATGAACCGCAGGATCTTCGTGTTTGAACACACTCCAAGCCTTCTTAAAGTTCAAATGGAACACCATACTTTGCAATTCACTATGTTTTTAAAATTACATTATCCAAAAGCTGGGAAAGGAATGCTCACTGTGGCCTAGATCCAGAATTTCTAGTTTAGTGTAATCTCCAGCTAGAGGGAATGCAAAGCATATGTATTTTTCATATTTGCTTTCAATGATACTTGAAGTGAGAAAAAGTTTTGATTAGGTATATTGAAAGAGATTACCTATCACATCTTGTAAAAAGGATGGGCTTACTCTAGCCTGAATGTATATATTACCAATTGAGATGACTGAGTAAGATCAATTAAATTCTTACCTTTATCAATGATCTTCTCTTCTTATAGTTATTAATCCATTTTTGATCTGCCAGTGGTTACACCTTTACTGGATGCCCTCAAGATTTTATCATGTTGGGGAAAAAAGCATAAGAATTAATTGCAAAGCCTTCTTCAAGTGAAGGACTTATATATGGAATAGAAGTCTTAGATTTATTACTTTCTGGGTTTTGTGTTTAAACTTTGATTTTCAAAGAGCTTCTTTGTCTTCTCTTTCCTTCCCTTTTTTTTTCAGGAAGTACCAGTACACGAAACAGCAGTCAGAAAGGAAGCAGTGTTTTAAGCATCAAGCAAAAATCTAGGAAAGAGCTTCTTATGGAAAAGTTTCGAGAACAAATGATCAAAGCCAAGGCCTTTACAATTAAAAAGTGAGCAATGTGAGAAGTTGTGTGGGTTTGAGGGGAGGTTCCAAACTGCAAAGTGGTAAAACAGCATTTTAAAGGGAGGAGGTTACTGCTACTGTTAATTCAAGGGGATGAATAGATACATTACAGTTCATTGTATATAGGTGCTTTCACTCTAGGTCCTGACAAATCAGAAGTTGTTCAAATAGCATCTGCCTGATAAAAATAGTAAATATCCTGTGTGAACTTGCTTGGCTTTGTCTATTTCTACTGAAAAATGCTAATAAAATGGTTTAGAAGCAATCAGAACAAGGGAAAGTGTCTGTGAAGCCCTGTGAGGGCTGTCAGAGTAGACCTTAGATATCTTCAGAATCATTAATCATATCACACCCAGCCTTTCTTTTGTTCAGTGCAAGTTATGGTGTTCTTAAATCACGTTGCGGTCTCTGTCATTATAGGACTCTCCAGGTGTATGTGCCCATCAGACAGTTTTTCTACAATCTTATTCATCCAGACTACAGTGCAGTGACTGATGTGTATGTGCTGATGTTCCTCGCAGATACTGTGGACTTCATCATCATTGTGTTTGGATTCTGGGCTTTTGGGGTATGTTATAGAGGCATCTATCTGTAAATCCTTGGTAGGATTTCCATGCTGTATGTGCTAAGTATCATGCGAGTGTCCTCTTCCCTTGACCACTCTTTTATGTTTTCCTTTTCAGAAACATTCTGCAGCAGCAGATATCACCTCTTCATTATCAGAAGACCAGGTTCCAGAGGCATTTTTGGTGATGGTGCTCATTCAGTTTGGCACCATGGTGGTAGATCGAGCACTGTACCTCAAAAAGACTGTCATGGGAAAAGTTATCTTCCAAGTCATCCTTGTTTTTGGAATACATTTCTGGATGTTCTTTATCTTGCCTGGAGTGACAGAAAGGTATAACCCTTACAATCGGACGAATCAGATTGAATACTGGTGCCCTACCAGGCTGTTTGGGTTTCAGTTTTAGATGGTTATAGCTAAGCTTTGGAATCAGGAACAGTTTTCTTCTTGGTCTCTTTTCTAAGCAAAATGTTGGAGTACCTTTCAACAACAATAACTATGGCCAACATAAATTTGAGAAAGAATTAATTATATAAGTATGTACTGAAACATTCTCAACTTAGGCCAAAATGCAAGCAGGTGAAAGTGAGCTTGCCTGTAATTGAGTGATTGGAGCCCTCAGCTGAGACAATGTTGGCCTCTGATTCAGTTCCCTATTCCCAAGACTGCTGCACACAGGTTTAGAAGAGTGAGTAGAAAATGTCTCTCTTAGAGCAATTCGTAATTTGGCTATTTCCTGGAATGTGTGATCTGTGGACTTAAAACTCTGTAGACTGAGGAATATCTAAAACCTGTGTCTGTTCTGAAGAGCAAAAGTTTTCCTCCCTTGCTCCTGCTACATGGCTCTGGAAGTGGAGGTGGTCACCTGCATTCTGAAATCTTGTATTGCAGGCTTGGTCAGGTTCACCCCCAAATCTAATACTCATCATTACTTGGCTCAATGCAGTTATCATCTCAGTCTACACTGCAGATGCTACGGTTCCTTCTCTAGTGTTTGGGTAACCCCCCTATCACTTAGGACTTTAAATTGCCTTGTGCATTTACCTCACTCCACTGACAGGGAATTTGGGTGAGTCACCTGGGCAAATTACACTTCATTAACAGTCAAGCTACTTGGAAAATGACAAAACCAAAATAGGTGCATAGTGTAAAGAAAGCCTGAAAAGTCTCATTTTCTCTGAAAAACTAATTTTATTTTTCCTCAGTGCAGTAGTAATTGTGCCCCAACTTAGCAGGAAAAAAAAATGCATTTTTCAAGCAGATCCCCTGTCTACTGAGCATTAAAAACTGATATGAAACTTCTGGCTTGATTTGGTCACTTGAAAGACAATAAAATTGTTTTGACTTTTTATGTGCTTTTATGAAATGTATCAAGTTGTTAATCTGAAATCTGCCTCTGCCTCTGAAACCTCCTGTATTCCTACTAAGTCAGGCCGATTCTTAAAGCCCCTGCAAATTTCTTAATGAAAACAGTTTTGCGGGGTGTAATTGAAAATATTGGACAATGTTGGGCTCACAAAACCTGTCCAACATGCTGTTGAACTGCAGTCAGAAGGGGCATACGTCCACCGTGATAAGGGGGATGGAGCACATGACGTGAGGAGAGGTTGAGGGAACAGGATTAGCTGAGTCTGGAGAAGAGACAGTGAAGAGCTGTTTTCATCTGCCTATTTAGAAGGCATTGAGAAGTCAAGTTCTTTTCAGATAGGACAAGAGGTCACAAATTGAAAAAAGGGGAAACTCCAGGTAGGTATGATGACAAATCTTTTCACTGTGACAGTAAAAGAACACTGGAGCAGGTTTCCCAAACAGGTTGTGGGATCTCCATCTTCAGAGATATTCAAAAATCAGCTGGACAGGTGCTGATGTCAGCCCTCTGAAAAGGCAAGGGAAGCGGTGTCTACCCAGGGCTCACAGAGGGATGTGCCATCATGAAGGGCAAGGGCAGACTGGCCTTTGTTGTGCAGACTAGCCTTTGTTGGTCAGCAAGACACCTCTAGCACCAGAAGGGAGAGGGAGTTGCCTCAGAGCCCTTTGTCTTCAGACAGCCTGTTCCAAATCTCTCCTCTGTGACCTTGAGGTGACAACAGATGCTGTTTATAGATTTTCTCTTTCAGCATCTTTCAAATATTGTTTTAACCCTGCCATGGGGCTTTCACAGGATCTCAGGAAAGGGAAATTGCCAGGAGCACAAAACAGTTCAAGTTAATTTGGTCATAGACAGATATAAAGCTCATCATTTTCCTTTATCTGTCTTTTCCATTACAGGAAATTTAGCCAGAACACAGTTGCCCAGCTCTGGTATTTTGTGAAATGTGTTTATTTTGGCTTATCAGCATATCAGATACGCTGCGGATATCCAACTCGTGTTCTTGGCAACTTCCTCACAAAAAGTTATAACTACGTCAACCTGTTCTTATTTCAAGGGTAAGTCTAGTCTACTGCCCTCCTCTTTTCTTTTGTGAAATATGGATCTGTTCTCATGATTTGCTGGGGGGGTTATGGGTTACGGGGGGGGTATGACTTCTTTTCACAGGCTGTTGGAAATGAGATAGTAAATTTTGCACAGAATGCTCTGTATATGCTGTATGTTCCCTATAGTCCACAAATAATCAATTTCAGGACTGCAAATTTCAGAAAAATCAGTCTCCTGCTCTGAGTGCAGAAGACTGACATACCAGTCAGCCATTCAGACCTGTATGGAGGAGACATTTTTAACACTTCTAAGAAATCACTTCAAAACAGGTAATGTTACACGCTCTGCAGTCAGTCCTAAAAAGTAGTAAATGCATCAAATCCCAAAGAGATCTTTGGAGCAGGTCTACAGGCTACCTCAGCAAGTGAGAAGCATAAAATGGAAGATAGTACACATGAGAAATACAAGCTGCGCATCAAAAATGTTTTCTTTGTGTATCTTTTGAGAAGTGCTGCACATTTGAAACTCTTCAAGTGTTAGGAGGGTTAGTGCGAGTAAGAGGCACAGTGTCACCTCAGAGTGAAAGGTGGTGCTAAGGTGATATACCCTACCCCCCACTTTCACAGTTACCATGACAGGCTGAGAGAGTTGGGGTTGTTCAGCCTGGAGAAGAGAAGGCTCTAGAGAGATCTTATACCAGCCTTCCAGTACCCAAAGGGGGCCTACAGGAGAGATGGGGATGGACACTTTATCAGGGAGTGTAGCGATAGGATGAGGGATAATGGCTTTAAACTGAAAGAGAGGACATTTAGATGAGATACTAGGAAGAAATTCTTTATTGTGAGGGTGGTGAGGCAAGGGGACACCTTGCCCAGAGAAGTTTTGGATCCCTGAAAGTGTTCAAGACCATGGGGTCTTTGAGCAACCTGATCTAATGGGAGGTGTTGGAACTCCATGATCTTTAAGATCCCTTCCAACCCGAACCATTCTATGATTCTATGTTGTGATTAAGCCAGTTCAAAGCCTGTATTTTCCTGTATTTCACAGGAATGTTGGAATAATTTTAGCCTTTTCCCAATATTTTCAGTATGGACTTTTTGCATTTCAGTAGGAAAACTTAGAAAAGAAAGCTTCACATAAAAGTCTTTGTGACCTGGCCAAGCAGAAAAGCATGGGACTAGTAAAGGGAATGATGCACTTTGAACAGCTGCTCTATACATATGATTTCCTGTTAGCCCACCTTCTTCTGCTGCTTATACCTGAGTCATAACACCCAATTCCCTATGCAGCCAAGGACTGCCCACCTACTGCAAAGAAGCCATGCACCACTTGGTGTAAGTTTGTATAAAACATATTCCCACCATCCTTTGGAAAGGGTGTTCCTCCACTCCCAGATCAGAGGAATTTGGGGACACAAGAAAGTCTCTCTTGTACCATTCCATCAGTGGCTCGATCACAATTACTGGGCATAATGATGCAAAAGTGTGTTTATGGCCTGATAAGGAGGAGTATGAGCTATATCAAAAGATACCACCTCCAAAACATCAGCACTAGCCATGCAATCTCAGGATATGATTGTATTTGTGTTTACAAAATCTTCTGTTACACTGTCCTTTAACATGAGCTTAATTCTCCCTCTTGTTGTATGTACATTTCTGTGCTCATTTAATGTGATCCCCCCCATTTCTGACAAGTTATCTGCTGTGGTCTCCCATCAGGTTCCGCCTGGTTCCATTTTTGACCGAGCTGAGAGCAGTAATGGACTGGGTTTGGACTGATACCACTCTCAGTCTTTCCAGCTGGATCTGTGTTGAAGATATCTATGCTCATATATTCATCCTGAAGTGTTGGCGAGAGTCAGAAAAAGTAAGGAAGCCCCATATGAGTGATCCAAGCCTCCTCTCCCCCATGCAGAAATGAAGAGAAATAATAACAAGTCCCTAAATAATTGGGAAATTGACCATAAAGACAGTTTATTAGAAGATACACCTGGTGTTTATGTTAAAAAATATTCAGACTATTGGGTACTTTATGTTAGTTGGCGGTCACTGCAAGAGAATTTCAAATGGCTTCTCTTTGGTGCCTAGCTGATTTTTCCACCGTTAACGTGAACTCCACAAGCATGTGCCTGCTGGCTTAATTGCATGCCTGAGTTTCAAGGCCAAGGATGAAAGTCCTGGTATTCCCACAGGCTCACTTTGTCCATAACAACTAAATGAGTAACCCACAGTAGAAGGGAAACTCGAGCTGGAGAGAAAGGTCAGTAGAAGGAAGAGCTCGTGCTTCCATGGTGTAGGTCCCTGGTTCGTGTAACCACAGAGGGAAGTCAGCTGGCTCCTTTATCTCGAGAGAGTCCCCACACATGCAGAACTGAACTGCAGGCCAGATAAATCCACCATTTGTCTGACTGAAATTTCAGTCTCTTTAAATCATTTAAGCTTCAGTTCAAATTAAACTTGCAAATTCTGGATTCCTTATAATCGCTATAAAGATTGCAACCATATGCTTGCTTGTTTTGCCAATTTGAAAAAGAAATCAAGCATTCTTTTAAGAGTGACCCAACCAGTCAAAAATTGTACATCTGCAATGAAATGGCTGTATTTTTAAGTGTTACTGACTTGTTTCTACTTTTATTATAATCCTGTCTCTTACTGGCAATTACTTTCCAAGTATGTCACCTGGATTAACTCAGAGCTGAAGTGCACACAAATCTTCTGTATAGGCTTTTTCTATATGACTGCTATTTCTGCCATGAATGGAGTGTCATCAGAGGCTTCAGAGGAGTCAGAGCAATGATAATCCGGTTCTGCTTTAAGTGTCCATCTCACTGCATTTTTTTACGCTACAACAGGATCACTCTGCATTATATGCAGCATAGATCCGATATGGGAAAATTTCCATGTCATTTGGCACGTACCAAAATAACTACTCATGAATTTATGAGTGTTGTTCAAGGTTCTTTGATTCTCTGTGTCTCTCTCTCACATTTCGTGGTTTGCTTAACTCCTTTGTCTACTAGAGGCTCTCTGAGCTGTTCTGTAATATCATTAAAGGTGCCTTAACTAATCTCATACTGACAAATAGTATACCCTTAGTGATCTTGATATAATATTTTAATGAAAACAGTATCCTGTAGTGCAAGACAAATGACTTGATACACTGCTTTTGAAAAGTAACTAATTTGTTTTAAATATATTTGTATTACAAATTTAATATTCTCCTAGGGCTTTATGGATTTGTGTTGTAAAGCAGGAACAATTTCCTGAAAACCAGATTCCTGGCATGTGTTTGAGGTGCAGTGCAGTGCAATGCATCTTTATTTTGCACATACAGTATGCAGTGAAAGACAGAATCCTAAAACACTGTGTGGAGTGAAATCCTGTAAGAGAATTCACCAAAATAAATTACAGTAATGGTAAGACATTTTACAGGATGGTGAAACTGTTAAAGTATTCAATCATGAGGCAAATAATGGAGGGTGGGAATTATGGACAAGGCAGAATAGACATGCCATATGACATGCCATGCTTTGAAAAGAGAAGGATAAAAGCAAAGTCACTTTTGGTCCCAGAAGCTAAGAAAGAGAAGGACATTAGATCAACAGTGCCAGGACTTTAGGAAGAGCAACAAAACTTTAAACGTTATTTAAATGCAGCTGGTGTGGGATTCACTAGAAACAGATTGGATCAAGCCTGTGAACAACTCAGAAATATTGTGTTGGGGGTGTGAAGTGAACGTGGAGGTAGTGCACTATCAGATAATCCTACTGATTGTGCATGTCAGTTGCTGGCAAACAAGTTTGGTTTTCCTTCCCTGAGAGGAATTCTGCCTTAGGGAGCTTTGTGATAAAACTTTATGGAAGGACAAATAAAAGAAACTTGGTCACTCCTAATGTCCGTTTTTTGAACAAATCGTATCACTGCTGCTGCTGTTATTTTACATTTGGTTCCTGTGAGTCCGTGCTTGCACTCATTCAGACAAAAAATTGAAATTACCCTACCCAATTTCTCCCTTCTTTATTGTTGTGAAGAATCAACACCATAGAGGTTTACAGTATTTTTCACACCAGCCACACTTGACAAGGGTTCCTTTGGCACTCTTCTTTGTTGTCATCAGAAATTCAGTGTCTGCATAGGTTTGGCTAAAATCTCAAAATAACTGGCCTGGCAATGGATAGCAAATTATCACAGAAGATGGGAAGCTTTAAGATCATTATAGATGCACACATCAGATCATACCAAGTGTACCTCTGATAGAAGAGACATTACCATGTTGCTGTTTCCTTTTGCAGAGATATCCCCAACCAAGAGGCCAGAAGAAAAAGAAAGTTGTGAAGTATGGAATGGGTGGCATGATTATCATCTTGCTGATTTGTATTGTCTGGTTCCCACTGCTCTTCATGTCTTTAATCAAATCTGTTGCAGGCATCACCAACAAGCCTCTAGATGTATCAATCACAATAACTCTAGGAGGCTATCAGGTAAAAAAGAAGACAAACCAAAAGCAAGCTCTGTTTTTGCATTGTATTTCCTTGTGCTATTTTTTATTCTTTTTACTGAATTGAACTCTCCTGCCTTATGCAAGAAATCGGGCAAACGCCCACCCATAAATGATTACTTTTAAGTTCAAAAACATTGGTTTATCACTGATGCAAAATAGTGTCTTCACTTGCAAGTTAAAACCAGAACCTACTGGCAGTGGAATGTGACTAAATTATCCTACATCGGGTGCACTCGGATAACTGCCTACAGGTTCACATCGTAAATATAAGATAATTGGAGGTAGCTTGCTTCTCAGTGGAATAAGATCATAACCTTCTCCCGTTGAACTGAGTGCCATAATTATCTTGGACTGTGATGCACAGGATGCTGTACTGTGTACATAGCAGCTGATGTGAAGTAAATGTGACAAGTTTGTGTTCTTTTGTTTCCCAGCCTATTTTTACAATGAGTGCTCAACAGAGTCAGCTCAAGGATTTGAATCAGACTGGTTTCAATGCGTTTCTGGGAAGCTATAGGGGTAACACTGTAAGTGAAATGTAGAATACCTCATTACTTAAAAATGTGTGCATGTTTCCATGGAGGCCTTTTATGAGTTTTCTTTATGTAGTTATAAGTGGTCAGCAATGCTGCCATCATTTGGAAGATGTTTCCATAAAGAGGATTTGCGTGAGTAAAGGGTCAGACAGATCATTTGTCAGGACATGGCTGAGTTATGGTAAGACAAGTTACTATTAATCAAGATATTGTTGCACAAAATCATGGAAGACAGAAATCCTAGTTGTCTTGTCACTTGAATAAGCACCTGCCCTCTAAATGACACAAACCTTCAGGAGATAGGATGCTGTTTTTGCACTGCCAAAGGAACATGCTGTGGGGACACAGCAGTGTTAGCACTTTTAAGCCCCATGCTCCTTCCTGTAGCACACACAACTTCCACCTCCCAGTGAGGAGATGCAGTGCTGACAAAAGAAAGTGTGTAGGACCATTTAGACATTTAAACATAGTCTCACTATTTCATGGTGCAACATGCACAAAGTTAGCACAAGTTTTTCGGGAAAAAGACCAGTAATTAATAGAAGCTATTGCAATACTAAAGTAACTGGGGTTTGAGAAGTGCTTGCCTCTAGCTCATTCAAGAATTGACATTTTTTTTAGATTCGATCCTACCAAATAGCCCATGTATTATAGCTGTAATATTGTAATCTTGATCCACTTTGGAATTTACCAGCTTCAACTTGCCTTATCCTTTACAGACATCTTTCTGTGGTGAAAGACGCTTAACAAAAGGCAGAGTAAAATTTTAACTTAAGATAAATGCACTCTACAGAGGTTACCTGGTGAACTTTCAAATTTTGGCTTACATGGTCATCATTTTTCAAACAGCAGGGCCAATTTTCTTTTGCTTTCTTAGCTGGGCTATACTTTGTTTCCCTTACCATTAAAGCTGCAGTTGGTGCCTGAGGAAAGCAATCCGTGCAAACCACTGCATTTGCAATTAATCAAACATTTACAGTTCTGCCTGACTGGGAAATGTCATTCTGTCTTCTTGAGAATATTTTTATTTTCCTCTTCTGCACCTACAGGCTGCTTTGCAGTTTCTAGAGGGCTATGGAAAAGAAGATATAACTCTAGCAGATCTAGAGGGAAATTCAAACTCTTTATGGACCATCAGCCCACCCAGTAGAGAAAAAATGATACAGGGACTGTTGGATTTTTCAGCTGAATTCACTGTAGTTCTTTCATGGACCATTCAAAGGTAATTAACATGACTGTTATGAAATTGATGGATCTGATGATCTAGACTGTTTCTAGCATTTGCTTAGCAGAACAGTTCTCTGCTGTAGTTTTGGTTACATTTTTCTGCAAATTCTATTGAACTGCAGAGCAAAAAAAAACCTGAAGGAAGAAGATAGATAGAAGTGACCTTTGTTACCCAGGAAAACATTTGTTCCCTGCAGTTCTCAAAAAATAAAGAGAGAAGTCAAGCCACTTCGAAGTACCTTATTTAAAAAGGCTGGGTGGAGTTTTCAATGGGACTTGAGGGGAAGGAGAGAAAAGTGAGGAACCTTGTTTAATGCTACACCTTGTTAGCATTTATGGGAGCTGAATACTTAGACCTAGTTAAGGCATAAAATCTATGAGGAAATACATATAGAAGTGTTTGGTTCTCTTATTCAATGAGTCTGTAATTTACACAAAATATTTTTGAAATGCACATAACTCAGAGACTTTATTATGCAAATAGCATAACAATGGCACAGATCCACTTTGACGAGACCTTTGCATGTTGTGGTTCCTTTGGCCTCGGTGAAGCATTACTTTACAATGAAGTTTTTTGCAGGAGAGACTAGAATATCAAGTATTTGCACACAGGCTAGAGCACACCCAGTCACGGAGGTGGTTTGTTTGTTACTGTCTGCCAGCTGGGATCCCTGTGGGCTGCTGGATTAAATTGGAGTTAAGACATCACTCCATGGAAATTAAGTACCTTTGCAACCCTAGTATCTACCTGTTTTGTTTGAAGTGGATGCTGGATTGTTACAGCAGTCCTCAGCAAAAGACTGCGCACAGGAAGCAAGTCAGCTGAATCACTGTGGGAGCTCTGAACATGCTATGTTAATACTTCCACAGTCAAAAATAGGCTTCTAATGAATTTGCATCCTTGATTCAACTTTATTTGACCCCCTTTATTTTCCTGGAAACATACAGTATTAGGTAGTGTATTACATTACTCCATCATTTCTAGACCTTATATTAATTTTTAATACTGCTGCTCAGTTCACCCATACACTTGCTTAACTACAGACTTTCATACAATAGTTGAAAGGGACCTTTTTCACTCTCAAATTATATCATTTGGATTACATTGTGACCATAAATGACTGAAAGTGGTAAAAACTTACCACGGTGACCTGCTTTTTTTGCGTAAAGGGTCTTTCATCTAGGCCAGGAGACCACAAGCAGCTGTAAGATGACCTTTTTGTGTCACTCAGGCAGCATACCCACTTTCTGCCCTTGCGCACCATGTGCCGGGGACATTTCTATGC
Organism: Jacana jacana; assembly: GCA_013400555.1. NCBI lineage: Eukaryota > Metazoa > Chordata > Aves > Charadriiformes > Jacanidae > Jacana > Jacana jacana. Next base: position 46,373 of record VZTM01015170.1, on the reverse strand, counting down.
AGCCCCCAACAGCCCAGGAGCTGCCTTACCCAGCTGCTGCATCCCAGCTACAGGGCATGACACAAGACATGAAGCAAAAGCTGGTCCTGTCCCAGCTGTGTTCTGCAGATAGCGTGAAGACTTGTGGGGAGACAAGGGGGTCCTATCAGCCTGTTAGGCAGACGTTTCTGCTGGGCTGAGGTGGGGTTTGGGGAAGCTGGAGCTGACTGCAGCATCCTTGGCTGCCCTGGCACAGAATGTATGGTAATGCAGACGGTCCTGCTGTCTAAAGTCAGAGCAGGCACACTCCATTTCCCGTTCTGACTTGACTGACATAATGAGCAAAATTAAATTAATCTGTCATCATTGTCCTGTAGTGCGTACAAAGAAATAGTGGGTTAGAAAAATAGACCTATAAGGCTGCTACATATCCTCTGCGGGAAAGCGCACCATCTCAAGTACAGGTGGCATGATGCTTGCTCTGGGTTAGCCAGGGTCAGTGCAGTTAGACTAGACAACTAGCTCTAGCATTCAGCAAACAAGTGTTTAAGTTATACTCTCATAGTTGACAATGTGTCTCCCCTTTTTCTTACAACAGAAATCTCACCCTTGGTGCCAAAGCTGAAATAGCATCAGATAAACTTACCTTTGTCCTACCAGAGAACACCAGAAGAGATATTGCTACAATGATGTCTGGACAGCAACTGGAAAAGGTGTAAGTTATTTTCTTTGCCTATTTATCTGGAAACCTTCCCTTTTAAAACTGAGTTTCCTAAGGAGGTCAGGCTTGTGAAACTGTATCATTTGTCTGCCCATCTATACCCCTCTAAGAACTTTGGAGACCTGTTCACAGAGGCCAACAGCATTGAAGTTACATTATAGTAACATTAAAGGTAAAAGTTTATTTCCTATGATAAATGTAGACTGAGAAGTAGAGAGAGAGAGACCTGAGAAGACCATGAACACTGGAACATCACCAACAAAGATGGTGAACTATTAGTTACATTTCTTTGATTTATTGGATAAACACCAGTTCGTTACATTATATTCATAGTTAAACTCTCCTTTGGGTTACATCAGTTCAATTTGATCTGAGGATGTTGTATTGATGATTTTTTTGTCTAAATAACCATCCAGACTGTATTTCTCATTCTTATTTTTGAATGCTATTAGATTGGCAAGGAAGTGTTAAATCACTGTGCTCAAAGGGTAACATCTGCAGTCGTTTCTCACATCAGATCTCTTCCTGTAACGGAAATTTGCAAGGCAGAAAAAGCAAGAATATCAGACATTTTTCTATGGATATAGCCTTATAGGATTAACAGCAGTGATGCCTCCTTTCAGATTTGAAAGGAATCTGGCTCTTCCTTTTCCGCCTGCTCACTGGGGATTACTTTACAGCAGTAGTCTCTAAATATGGCTAAGCCAACTTGTCATCCCTAAAGGCCACCTGATCTGATTTGTGGCCACAAGAGTTGAAAAGTTAAAGCTGAGGCCAACTAGGGTAGTAAAAACTCTTAGAGGTTCATATCTGTTAGTAGTGGGAAGTAGATTTGTCTTTTCTGTGCACAGTTCTTTTTCTGTACCCAGACACACTTATACATCCAGACTGCTGTTGCACATCTGATCGTCCAATTTAAAAATTAGTTTACACCTCTTTTACTTTTCTGCTGAGTGAGGATACGGGAATATTTCCTAAGGTGATGTAGTACCAAGGAGGGTAGATTTTGCTTTTTTGAGGGAAGAGGTAATTAATTGGTAATTCTCTCTTTGCAGGAGGCAAGCAGTAACAGAAGATATATCTGCATTTGCCTGTGTTACAATAATAATTGTTGATTTAAGCTTTTTTACTTAGTCATAAGGGAAAAAATGGTTGTGGCAGCTAGTAGCCATCTGAAGGCTTCAGCAGGGAACTTTCTGCCACCACCTCTGCTGTTACAACTTAGATGCTGAGCCCTTAACCATCTTTTGGGCCTCCTGGGAGTTCCAAAAGTCCTCCTGGGAGAAGGCCACCTCTGTTCTTCTTCAGCCTGGAGTATGCAATGTAGTAAAGTGTCACAGGACTTCCCTGAGAGCTCCCCTTCCCTAGAATTTTTCAGTCATTTGAGGAAAAAAGTTAGGAAAGTATCTCTTCTTTAAATGAAAAATACCTCTCTCTGGATGCTGGTTATTTTTTTTCCACTTAAGGTGATTTAACTTTGAGTCCAACGGAAGAGATTTTACAAATATATATATTTTTTTTTAAGTTTGAAATCCTCCCACAAGCTCTGAAAATATTTCCCAATGAAAGATCCTGGGAAAAATTCTCACTGTTTTCAGGTGTTATTATCGAAACATCTTGCAATTTTGAAGTAATAACTGTTCTCACTGCATATTTTTCTAGTTACATCTTTTTCTAGCTTGTTTACTACTGATGATGTGTTGCCTTTCTTTGTGGTGCTTATATAGCTGACTATAAAAGCTGCTTTGTTAAAAAGGGAAAGAAAATATGAAGTCTACATTCCTTGGAAATACACATGCCCCAGGTGTGTGGGATTCATGGTGTGTGAATGGCAACATTATGGATGGAGGTCCCTGCTGAAGTACTGACAGAACATAGTTAATAAATCCAGCTAACTTTCAGATGTGACATCTGAACACTATAAAATCATAGCTTAAGCCAAGAATTACTGTGAATTGTATATAGCCCTGTTAGGTATTTCTAAATTATTTTAGAGATATAAAAATATGAAATATTTGCTTTCTCATTTTTTCCAGAACATTAGAGAAAGTGTACCCGTACTACATCAAGGCTCCTAGCGATTCTCTGGCAAAACCCATAAAGCAGCTATTGACAGGTATGTGTCCAGACCATGGTAAAGAAAGTGTGGTTGAAAGAAGTGCAACACAGCACACTCACACATTCACAGAGCTGTTACAGGGCACCTTGGGCTGAAATGCACTTGCACTTGTTTCAGCTTGGTGCCTGTAAGCTTGGGGAGAGATGAGGTAATACAGGAAGGCAGAAAATGCACCTGGATGTATTTCAGCTTTGTATTTAACAGTAAGGACTGTAAAGATTAAATCTGGCTCCTTCCCTTCAAGTCTGACTTCAGGAACTGCTTTCCTTTGTTTTCTGAGGAAGCGATTACAAGTTCCACATCTCCACCTCTCCCTGCTGCCTTACCCCAGTCAGTTGTGCTGAATTTTGGCAAATGTAGCTCCTTATCTTAAATAAGGACACAGAATGATTTTTATTTTTATTTTTTTGCTATTCCTTATTGGCTGTAAGAAATCCAGTTTAGAAAAATCACTGAATTTCAGGGTGCTGTTAATCAACCCAACCAGAATGCATACACATACTCACAGACATAAAGAACACATGCACGCATGTGCACATATATGCATGTGAAAAACCTGTAGGGTTGGAAAAGTAGGAAAAAGTCTTTATCTAAGGATACTTTGCTCAACAGAGGTGAAATTTGGCACTTGGGCATAGTAGTAGTACTACATAATACATTACTATTCAAGGTTCAGTGAGTGTGATTAGATTAATTGAGAAAAATAATTCTTGAGGCTGAACCTAGCTCTATGAGTATCAATAAGTTATGAGTGCTTCACTGTCATTAGTCAGAACCTCTTGTAAAGAACTTTCATTTGAGATTCTTCAAAAAGGCTTTAATGTGTACCTTGCTAATGTACATTCCCCAGAAGTCCAGAGGGCCAGAGTTCACCTCCTGTCTCTGTGAACAGTATGCATAATAGGATAGTATACTTTTCTTGATATAAGAGAATAACATCTTTTTTACCAAGATATCAATTATTTAGTGATAGGTTGACATCTGGACGTTGACCACTATCCCTCCAGGTTAAATGTGTTTCTTTATGCCCAAAATGCAGACATGCTGACTGTCATTGATACTTTGGCCTGAAAATATTAAAATTATTTGACAGTTACACAGAAAAAAAATGTAGGTTATATGAAACATTTTATTTAATCCACATTCAGATGAAATTTGCATAAGGAAAACCATAGAAGTCCAGATATTACACTTTTGTACAGAAATAACATAAAGTGGGTTTTAGGAGAATTATAATGAACCTTTACTCAGCCATTTTATCATGCAGATGTTTGAAGTATCTGACTCAAAACAGTTTGCCTTTTGCAATTCTTGGTATATATATATTAACATTTCTTTATTCAATAGACTGCAGATGGGAAAACATTACAGTTTCCCTGGTCAAAAATGTGTCTGAAGAGGGAGTTCGTGAGTGGTGGGTTTTGAATCAGCTTGGAAAAAGATACAAAACATCTGAAGAAAGTCTTGAACTCTTCATATTCAGTGATAAAGTCAGTCCACCAAGCCTTGGATTCTTGGCTGGTTATGGGTAAGAAGGAATCTTTTTGTAAAATTAAAATAATATAAATAAGATAGAGGTGGAGGTGACTTTATATGCTAGTTTGTGGGTTTCTTTCTTTTTTGTTGCTGTAGTACTTGAACATTACAACATTTTGAAGAGGGGTATTGTGAGATTTTCAAATCCATGTCTATTAATGTTATCTGCAGAAGGCTTCATATTTTTAACAAATTACATTAACCTTGATATCTGCCCTCCAGGGGGAAAGAAGGCAGAAGCACCCTCCACACCAATTTCCTATTGAAGTAAAATTGTTCAAAAGATGTTAGTTTAGCTGCAGGTCATGTTCTGCCCAAACTCCACCTGGTTTGGGCAACCTTCTCAATCTCACAGCCAGGACCCTGGAAGTGAAACAGATATGGAGTACATCTCCATATACAGAGGAAGGCAGGAGACTCTGCCTGTCCGGGAGATATGCCCTTCTGGCGTGATTTTGGAGAACTCCTCATAGAAAGATTAATAGAGGAGTACAGACAAAAATTAGTCTGTCACCAGTTACGCGTACTTTAATAAAAAATATTAGATATGAAACCTGACAGATCATTTGCCTTTAGCAGCCAGCAATTGCCAGATTTCCCACTGTGACTTCCAAGCTGTAGCAGACAGGCCATGAGACCATCAGCCGCTGAGGTTAAGCCATGTGAAGGCAGGAGCCTCAGCTGTCTCTGTCACCCGATTTCCGTGGTGTTTGAAGGGACCTTATTTTCCTTCTTCCTGCAGCAGAGCAGAAACAAAATCCTAGTTAGAAATTAATGACAGACTACACTTAGTCCTTCAGATGAGCTCCCTTACCACTTGGCTGACCCTTTCTCAAGGCACAATTTGAATTCTTTCTGTTCTTTCTTTCCAGCATCATGGGACTATATGCCTCGGTTGTCCTGGTGATAGGGAAGTTCGTCCGTGAATTTTTCAGTGGGATCTCTCACTCCATCATGTTTGAGGAGCTACCCAATGTGGACCGAATCTTGAAGTTGTGTACTGACATTTTCCTAGTGCGGGAGACTGGAGAACTGGAACTAGAAGAAGACCTGTATGCCAAACTAATATTCCTGTATCGCTCACCAGAGACTATGATCAAGTGGACTAGGGAAAAAACTAATTGATCTCTTTGGTGTCACACTGCGAATCAAGTTGATTTCATCTGAATTTTAAAGGAATAAAAAAAAAAAGCACAATATTCTCTTAAGAGCTAAGCCTTTTCTAGTTAGGTAGCAATGTTTTTCACTGAAGGAGTCCTGGAAGCTACGGCCTTAGGAATCCGTGCTGCCTTTCAAATTGAGGATCAACAGTGAAGAAGGTTGGATGATTTGTTGTTTTTAATGTGCCACTCCTCTACAGTCTGGGGACTGCTTTGTAATTTAATCAACATACAGTTCGTGTCTTTGTCTGGCTAATTTAGTTTTCCAGATGATCGTTACAACTTAAAAGAAAGGAGTAACCCCACAGATGACTCCAGTACCTTCTTAACCCTTTCTGGAGCCATACAGGTTGGATTGTGCAATATGCTGTTGTACATCACTGACTTTCAAGCTACAGTAATGGGACTCTGACTAGCCTTCAGGACACCCAAGACCCAGGGCCGCAGTGGGAACTGAAGACATTCTAGCCATACCCATTTGTAGAAAAGCAGAGGTTTTGATGTACAAAGGACACTGTGGACAAGCCTCTGTTAGCAAAAAGAAAATAAGTAACAATCTCTTTAAATGCCTTATTTTATTTGTACAGTCACAGAAGACGTTTCCACCAAACATCAATGACTTTTCTCAGGAAAAAAAAAAGCAACTGAAACTTGACAGTTCGTCAAGGTTAACTAATGGCTAGAATAATTATGGTGAATTATTGGGGTGTTCTGCTGGGCCATTCTCTCCAAAGTTACTGCTTTCCATGAGAAAAAAAAAGAAGTGAATTCAATGACCTAAGCAGCTACTTCATTTCTTGTAACCCTTTAAAGACTGAATAGTGTGCTTCTCTCTGCTCCCCATGACATGCTTTTTCCCATTTCCATGACTTAAGGCAACCGTTGTTTCGCTGTTAGCTGATATTCCTCTTCCAGTGTTTCAGGTATATGAAAATGTTTACATATTCCAAGTCACATTTTTACATCCGAGACGGGTTTTTTTTAAGTTCCCAAATATAGAAATACATATGAGCTTGAAAAAATGACCTTTTTCTTAAATTACTATTATTAGTGACACAAATGGCTCATTAGAGAACATTGTAGCATGAAAATTTACAATTGCAATGTAGGTTTCATTCCGTGTTAAAAAAAAATTATTGAGGAAAAAAAAGCATTGAGTGGGTAGGGTATGCTGAAAGGGTATACTGTGTAGTTTTGATTCAGTAATGACTTAAAATAAAGCACATGTTGCAAAGTACTTTTAGAAGTATTTTTTCCTCTGCCTTTTTACATGAAATGGGAAAAGTTTGACACTCTTCTAACTCTGTGACAAATAAATCTATTTCTTGTAGTTAGCTGCTATTTATTATATGAATGATTAGTTAATCACCAGAAAGAAACTAATGCAACATAATTTGCTGGCACATTTTACTGCAGAACTTCATAAAACAGCACAACTAAATGAAGTTGCAACATACTCTGCTGTGTGCTTCCATGACAAATGTTGTCACATCCATTCTATACTGTGAAAACTAACGTTTTGAGCACCATGAAGTGCACAAAATTAAAAGTGCTTCATCATAATGTAACAATAAAGTCATTTGGTGACTGGAACTCACTGGAAGACAACCTCATTTCCACCAAAGTGTAATGGTAAGGTGGCTGCTCATACAGCCAGGCAGCATTCCCAGGTGGAGTTTTGCTCTATTTCTTCCCTAGGACCTGTGAATGAAAATCAAAATATACAGGGAAGCCCTTACATAGGATTCAGTGGGGATGATAAAATGTCCTTTGTGGTTAGATGGATCCTCACTTGGGTGTTCAATGATTTTAAAGACAGCAATATTGGAAGGAGAAGTGTGAAGGGTGTAATATGTTTCTAAATGTACCAGCCAGCAGAACCATGCTGGCCACAGTTGGTCCTGCCTCCCTTCCTGGTTCTTTTACTTTAACAGGCGTTTCCTTTCTGGTGAGAAAAATCTATCCGCAGAATGAGCTGTACAGTTATTTGGGCTTTGCAGAAATGTGCTGCTCTTTCTTTCATGGATTGATCAAACTTTGAAAATAAAAGGATTCTTCTGTTGGGTTTTTTTATTTTATTTTTTTTAAAGCATACAGTCACATTGATGACATGGACTGGATAGCTGACTACGACAGGTGAAAACTGTACTGCTGATGACCGTCCTTTGCGCCTGGCCATCCTTTGAGCCCAACCATCCAGATAAAGTTGAACTGCCAGCCAATGTCTAGTGTCCTCCATTAGGGAACCAATACTGGTGCCAGTACAACTAATGTCTTTATTAACAACATGGAGGACACAACAGAGTGCAATTTCAGCAAGTTTGTGGACCACATCAAATCTGGGTCTGGGGAGGTTTGTGACAATGTAAGTTTGTCGACTGCCCCCCTGGAGCACAGGGTGGGTGGTTGTTACAAGGTGGGCAGGAACACCTTTCAAGCTGAACCTCAAGATGCTGCAGAAATGACCTGCCAGGTACTCCGTGAAGCTCAACTAATGCAAAGTCCTGCATCTGAGGCAGGCTAACCCCATGAGGCAATTCAGATTAGGTGGGTGGGTTGGGAACAGCTTTGCAATAAAAGGAGCCAAAGACAGGGGGTGGGAATTGCATGTATATGAGCAGCATGCCCTTGATGCAAATAAAACCAACAGCATACTGGGCCGCATTTACAAATGCACAGCTGAAAGTCAAAGGAATTTACTAGTCCCCTCTGTCTAGCACTTGTGAGAATGGCACAAGGGTTTGAGGTCTCTAGTACAAGAAAGACACATACTGCAGTGGATCTGGCAGAGGGCTAGAGGACACGACCTGTGAGGAGGGGCTGAAGGAGCTGGGCTTGTTCAGACTTAAAAAGAAGTCCAAGGGGAAAGCTTGTTGGTGTCTGCAACTACCTAGTGGTGAGGTACAGAAGAGGTGGAGCCAAACCTTGCAGTGCTGCACAATGATAGATCAAGGGGCAATAGACACAAGTTGCAACAAGGGAGAGTGATTAAATAGAAGCAAAATTCTTTTCACCACGGGGGTAGACAAACACTGGAGCAAGTGCCCAGAGAAGCTGTGGGATCTTCATCCAAGGAGGTTTTCAGAACATGACTGGAAATGCCCTGAGCAGCCTGTTGCAACTGGCCCTGCTTTGCATGGGAGGTTTGACCTGAAGCCTCCTGAGGTCCCTTAAAACTTCAATTATGCCAATATTTTAGGATTTTGCCACAGACACCGTAGCTTACCAAAAATAGCGTATTGGTTGCTGTAACAACAACCTCCAAAATATCAGAATAAAGTCATCAGGTCCAAAGCAACTGTATAGTTATACAGAAATACTTTTAACTACAGACATGCCTTAGTAAGCCCCCGTGTCCAGTTTTTCAGAGCTGAGCACTGCCAGGTATAGGTCCTGTTTTCCTTTTTTCACCCTTGTAATCAAGAAATTATGGCTCACAAGATGATAACGTAAACCCTTACCTATACAAATGGACTGATTTGGATGGATGAGATGATTAAATGGCCTTTTAGAAGGCTACCGGGTCAGACTTAAATAGATCCTTGTAGTTATTTTCCCAGGTTTTAGAACTCTTTCCTGTTTTGTTCAATACAGGAGCAGATCTTCAATGGAATAAGCCTAGGTAAGAAAAGGAGAAATGGTCTCATAATGAAGTCAGTTTTTGGTTTTTTTTCCTTCTGTCAGCTTTGTAGCATGGCAACTTGTCCTTTCTCCTCAGGAAGCCACTGTGTGTTTACAGTGTCCAGCAAGCAGGAGCTGCAGCCTCTCAGTTCTGCTGCCCTCATTAGAGAACCACTCTGGAAGTGGCCTGACCACCAGGCACTTCTTATGGCCTGTACCTTGGCACAGCATGTTAGGGAGCAGTTAACCATGGCTGTGAGGCTAAACTAAAGCAGAAATTTGCAAAATGCAGATCACCTTATGGTTACCACAAATTGGGTGACTACCCAGTCCAAGACGTGTTTGGAGCATTTCCTGAGCACTTGACCATTACCTTTATGCAGGAGCTTCACTTTATCTGATTCCTGCAGTGCTCTCTCCAAAATCCTTGAGCTCCCAGGGAGCTGCTGCTGCCTGGAAAGTACCCCATGGCTTATTTCAGCAAATGTCACTGAGGTGCTGCATCAGGACAACAGCAACCATCCAACACCTTCACTCTTACATGAAATAAGGTGCCAAAGGAGGGGTTGTCCCTGGGGTCTACTCTAGTGAGTGCTTGCTGCTTCCACCCACTTTTGCCATACACCACATACCTGTGGCTGCTCCCTTTATATCCCTTTTCAGATTCTTCTACACAGCAGCCAGTGTCAGAAGACAAAAAAAGCCATTATTCTTTGTGAACAGTTACCATGCCAAGGTGTCCCCAATTACTATTCTCTCTTGCAGTTAGATAAATAAATAAATGCTGACTACACTACCTGAAAATGGAACTCTCAACAATTCCTGCCTCAGTTTCTTCCTCCTGTGTAGGAAAAGGGCACACAGCTGAGTGGCCATGGGAAGATCCCAAGATCCAGAGCTGAACGCTGCTTTATGTTTACTCACCTTCACAAATTCACTGTTTAAACTGAAGCAGCTGCTCTTTTTCTTTTTTTTTCTTTTTTTTTTTACCCAATTTTCTGGTGAAGTAAAAGGTGAGGTGCTATTTTGCCGCTGTGAGGGGGCAGCACTCATTAGCCGGAGGGGTAAAAGGCCATCATGGCTGTTAGCACCATGCTGGCAGAAAACACGTTCTCATACTGTCCCTCTCCTAGCAAGACCAGGTGGTTCACGCAGCATCAAGCACAAAATTGAGGATGATCCAGTTTTCCGTAGCCTCAGGTTTGGCAGCCCTGACTCACTCACAGTGCTGAGCTTTCATTTTTCCACTAAATTTTGGAACTCGTGCTTTGGCTACAACAGTTCTTACAGCAACCACATGGCAGTGGAGAGCACCAGCCTACAGTTCCCTCAGTGATTGCCGGCACTTAACAAGGGGTCCATGGCGTTTATTCCCATCCAGCCAACCTGTGCACCACTGCACTAATAAGCAAGGCAGAGCAGGGACACCCATCTGAAGCCTGTGGGGATTTTACAACCCAATTGTAAGGTGACACAGAAATGACTGCAAATGCAATTAAGATTTTCTGCTATTTCAAATAAACTGTTTTTTTTCAGAGATGAAGAAAACATCATGGCCAAGGAGGTGATGTCATATTCATTGACGTTTCAGTCATAAACAGCATTTATCTGGTAACACTGTTTAAGGAAAGAGTGCCCACATTTCATCAGGCTGTGAAAGGTGAAGATGCAAGATAAGCTTTCAGGGTCCCACAGCAGGGACCCACCACCTGCAGCCACAGCCAGAAATTGATTTGGACTTCAACTACAAGAGGTGACTTAGCAGCAGCCTGCAATCACAATAAAAGCCAAGAAGCTCACCAAAAACTGAAAAAGCTGCGTCTCACTTGGGTCTGACAGCCTGACCCTGCCCAGGTGCCGGGGCTGAGGCAAGGACAACGCTGGGGCAGGAGCAACTCCCAGCCATAGCATTGCCTTCATTCACATACCTCTGCATAGTAACGGCAGCATTAGACTTGTGTTGCCAGTGCCTTCAAAGAGAAACAGGCTTTTCAATTAATTCTCTCAGTTGTCTTTGATTTCCACTGAAAGAAAAGAAAAAAACACTTCACTTATCAAAGGCGTTTTCTTAAGGCATTTAGGATTAAACTTCCTTTTCATGATAGGAGAAATGGCTAGGCAGGCTTCTGCAGGCAACAGCTAAGCCTATGTTCCCAAGCCATCGGTTAAACTGACATGTGCCTAAAATGTTGCATTTATACTGGCCACTCCTTTTATCTTTAGCCATTCCAAGACACAAAACTCCTCATCTCCTTACTTTTTTCCTTTACTACAAGATAGCAGAAACACCACCACTGTTTGTTCCCCTGGACCCAAGGGCACAAACAAACACTCATTGATGGTCCTGACATAATTTCAGAAAGCAGGAGGAGAAGCAGATTTCAGCTGCAGCATGATTTCCTCAGCTCTAGTTAGAAACCTGTGTGTGCTCATGCACGCAGTGGTGTTAGTTTGTAAGCCAGTGCAAGGACGGCTGCTGTGACAACACACCCCATGCAGTCACACTGCATGTCCCAGAAATCCCACATGCACGTGTGACAAGGCAAATCGTTCAGCTTCTGGTGTTTGTGTAATTGAAGCATTCGCAGTTTTCCCCAACGTGCTAAAACTGGCTAACCCCTGGGCGATGCTGTGAGAGCAAAACTGCTGCTGCTCTGCGTGGCATCCTGCGGTATTTAAACAGTATTTCTACCTTGGGTGCACATGAGCTATTTTAGATAAATTTTTGTTCTTTCTTTCTTGAAAGGGAGGAAAACAGAGGTAATCTAATGGTTTATTGAAATCTTGGAGAAAGCAAGAGCAAAGCAACCTGTGAGCATGAGACGGGAAACACAGATTCCCTGTTTAATAGCCAAAGGAGCAGAAGTTACAAGTGCGGTACAACCCTGCCCCGCCATACTGAAGGGCTTCTCCTACACGTTTCTGTAGGGCACATTAAGGTGCAGGACAGCAGAAAAAGATCTGGAGGAGAAATTGTATTCAGAATCAGTCAGTGAGACTCCTATGAATGAAGGAATTCTGTCAATCCTATTTTTGAAGTTGATAAAGTTCACGCTATAAGAAATCATTCACAATACAGCTTCAAGAAGCCATGCAAGTAGTCACTAGGTACTTTTCCTTGTCTCTCCTGGCCTGACAGGCACCTCCCAAGGTCAGCGCCACTGACTGCTGTTTAGAGCTGTTACTAAAACAGAAATCAAAGGAAAATAATATTTTGCTGCGGAAAAGATTAGTTGGACAATAACTGAGGAACATGGTACCTGCAGACTTTTCTCTCTCAAGAGTAACAGGTATTATTCATATATGAAGGAAACCATCTTTCTCCCCCCTCAATATGCAGAAATACTTTATATGCTTGCAACTAGCAAAATGCATTAAATGAAAGTCCCTAGCCTATCCATGCCCAAGCTCTGAATTTACTATATCATAAGCCCAAGCCAGGGCGAGTTATCTGAAGGGACACACATCAGACATAGAGCTCAGATGTATTATGACTGTCTCTTCCTGCCTCCTCTGACTGGTAACATCACACATAGTCTTTTCATTTCCATCTGCTGCTCCTTTCTCATTGCCTTTGGCACCTCTAGGTATGGGGTACCACAACAGAACTCATGAGGACCTTGTGTTAGCATAAAGCTCTCAGTCCTTTGGTTGCAACCCAAACCTTCTTCAAAAGCTTTGATGAGACAGTATCACTTGTCAGAGGGAATCTGGTCTTACTGTGAGGAGTTTGACACCTTCACAGGACCTGAGGTAGCCCAGCTGCGTGTATGTATCTCCTTTTTTAATTGCATAGGTCGGCCCATATTAGTTCTCATTAATTTTTCAAGCCACTGTTTCCTGCAGCCCATGCTGGGGTGGAAGAGAGAGCTGCCAGCAGACACAGACGACTCATGATGATGTGACAATCAGGCTCCTCTAGCAAACATTCAGGGAAAGCACATTTTTAATGTTGTGGCAGCAAGAGTGAGGTAATGCAGTAAAATATTAATGAACCCTTCCAGCTGACATCTCTAAATACAATGTAGAGGCTAAACCTTGGAGGTCAAGACAGTGTATTAACTACATATTCATCCAGCAATAAAATTCCCCCTGTTTTAACCAATGCTGGGGAGAGGTAGGAAGGCTGGGTGAGGGGGTGGAGGAATCAGAGAGAGAAACAACAAAGCCAGCTATAAAGCTCATTACATTACAAAAGCAGTCACATGGAAGGTTAGGACAAAAATTGGATGGTACCTTCTTCCTTTTCAAAAGAGGATTCTACCATTCTAAAGATATTTTCAAGGTCCAAAATACTCTCCCTCAAAAATTGTCACAAAATAAGGATGAGTTTCACATAATCTAAACTTGATACAACACCAAGTTGCCTATCCTGCAAAAGGCAAATGGGATACGCAAAAGTGCTTTCATTTGGTTTTATTCTTAGTCCATAGCTCACCATCAGCTGAGTACATACATGATGCTTGCTGAAGATGACTTTGGAGATAAGCAGAAGTAGAGATGAAACTGCTTTTAGCCTTGTTATTCAAAGGGGAAGGAAAAAGAAGAAAACAGATTAAAGAACAAATAGTTAGATGAGAAAAAAAAACACCTCAAGGAATGCTTCTATCTACCAATTGTTTTGCTGGCCAAATAAACAAAGTACATTACTTAAATCTGCTGTAAAGGGGCATCCAGAGGACAAAAAATGTCCCTTTTTCATGGTTTTACTCTGCTCGCTGTCTTCCTTGTGCCTAATAAGAGCAATGTGTCTTTTACTGCTGGGCTCCCTGTCCCTTGCCATCAGTCTCATGAGTGCCAGTTCTCAGATCCCCTTCACTGCCCCTTAAAAATTTGCATGAGGCAAGAACTGCCAGGACCCTGCTGCAGACCTACCAACACCAGCAAGCTCAGCCTCCTCCCCGGTGGTTCCAGCCCATCTCCAGTCCCAAACAGGTCTCTGTGCAGGTAGGCTCACACTCCCATACTAGCACAAGGCACTGAGAGAGTCCAAGCAAAGGTTCTCCTTTGAAATGGCACTGTTGTACTCCCACCCTAGCAAATGACACTGGGAAAAAAACTGAGGCAAACTAACGGAGCAGAAGGTACAGTGATGGAAAACAAAATGAGTGAAGGTCATTTGTGTGAGCAAGGAGAAAAAATGCATTTCAGATGGCTTTTTGAATCATCCTTTTTGATGTTTATCTATCAGAACTGTTTCTTTTGCAGTATTCGGCCCATCTGGTAATTAGCTCATGATGTGTGGATTCAAAACACATTCTTAGTACTTTGTTGATGAGGTAATATTTCTCCTGCTTGTTTTGTGTAGACAGACTCCATGGCCATTCCTTCAGGACTGTGGGATTTATGTAGCTACTTCAACTACTTTCAGCTTAAAAAACCCAATAAAATAATTTAAAAAAAAATGTTGGTGGCATTGGTCAGGGTACAAATGACAGGAAGGGCACTGATCTCCACCAGGGTTTCTGACAGATGCTGAGTCTGCTGTGCTGCAGCAGCAGATGGATGCTCAGAATACAACCCTGGCATTTCTCTCTTCCTCTCCTCCAGCCATCCCTTCCCTTCTCAGCTGACTGAGCATAGCTTCAGATGGCCCCAGCTCTCCTCCCAAAGACATCTAGGGAGATGGTCTCTATGCTGAATACTTAGTCAAGATGTCCTGGGAAAAGTCTGGAGGCATCAACCAAAGCAGCCAGCCCCAAAGAAAAGGTGCCACCTTCTGATGAGTTTTGCAGGAAACACATCTGAGCTAACTGTCCGGGCTGCAGCCTGAGGAAGCCAATTTCAATGCCTGCAATACAAGGTAGACTCCTTTTTCCTGTGTCCAGGGTTTTGTTGATACTCATGGGCTGAGCTCAAGATCCTTGGCATAAAGAGAAAAGCCATGCAGAGCCGTAACAGTGGCATTTTCCTAGCCAACTGCCTTTGAGCAATACGTTAGATCATTCCTTGCAACTCAGCACAGCACACTGAGGTTTCCTTCACTCCCAACTACATAAGCTTGAGCTATGGGAAAAAGGCTGAAGAGATCTGGGGGAGCAGGCTTACTACACAACCAACCTGAAAGGTGATAAACCCTTAGTGACTCAGATAAAAGCTTTTCTGTCTTGCAGGTCAGGAGCTGAATAAGTATAATGAAACAGGCAGAGGAATTAACTTCTATAAAAGGGCTCTATAGAGGAAGTTTGTCCTTCCTAGTCATGCATTGGCTCCCACCAGAACTATTCAGCGTTTAAACAGTTGTAAGCCTTCTTTTACTACAACACTTCATCTTTTAACATTAGTATAGGTCACACAGGCAAGTTATTTCACTTGTATTTGGGGCTGCACTTGAAGATGCTATCTGGAAGGAGAAAGACAAATGCACACACCTATTCTGCTGGTCACTTGTTGAAAAGAAGCTTTTATCATTTGGCAGCAACACAGGTCATAACTACACAAGTGGGGAAGTTCATCAGTGAGAAGTTCATCTCTTGCACAAGGGAGCAAACTGCCTTGAGGACAACACGGAAGGAATCCTTTTCATCCCCACTTTGTGTCCCTGAAGGTCACAACAACAAACCTTCCTCTCTCATGTAGGTTATGCATTTGCTCTCAAGGAAAAGTATTTTAAGGAATATGAATCATCTCCAATGAAGACTATCTACACCAACAGTCAGATTAAGCATTCAGATAAGAAAACGATCTTATTAAATATTTTTCATAAGACCAAACAGTTTTCAAAACCCCCAACACCTAAACCAATAAACCCACATAAACGTATGCTGAGGAAAGAAGAACAGTGTTTTAAGGTTTATGTTCATGTTCCCTATATTGCTGAAGGCGAAGCAGGCTACCAGCTTGTGTGTGCTCTGAATTGGGACATCTCTCTCCACTGTCACTCAAGGAACCTAAGTGCTAAACAAGAGAGCTAAAGGATAGACCTAAAGTTGAGTATGCCAATACCCTCACCCAAATCCAGTTCTCAGCCCTACTAGTTTTAGACATCTGGTGCAGCTTTCTGCTATATTTTCATTGTCCAAGTTAAAGGTAAACACACAGCAATGTGCAATTTCACTCATCTCAAGTAATGTTGGCATCATTCCTTGGATACTATGGCAACAGGTAACATGGAAAAATGATGCAAGGGTGACCAGATGTAAGGGGTTGCTAAAGAAAAACCATCAGTTTTAATTCTGAGGAAAAATCAAATGCAACCACTGGTGTTTGCAGAAATGTGTTTTCTGTTTCAGCTGGCAACACCTACTTCCAAAAACATTCCTCCTTTGCTATTACAAATTCATCTGGAAGGTCCACAAAGCAGAGAGGTTAGCCAGATCTCAGTACACTGCATCTTGAGGCTGACTGTGAAATGAAGCGCTTCCTACCTCCCCACCCCATCAATTTTCCCAACCTGTGCTTATGAAACCTATCAAGATGGATCAAAATAGATCAAGGACTGTTGTTCCTAATCAACAGCACAAATTGGCTGCATTTCACCAAGATTCAGACACTGTGAGTCAGCCTGAGCCAACACTCTAGTTCATGACTTTCAAAACCTGTTTCCCATGGACTGTAGTGGAATTCAGTCAACAGATGAAAACTGCCATACTTTTGCATAATTCATAAGCCCCACAAAAAGAGGAAGAAGTAAAGAGGAATTGGAAGTGCAAGAGCTTTGAGAGGGTGAGATGGGGGACAACTGAGAGGTAACAAAGGGAGCTGCACATACACATTGCTGACAAGGACTCCATACTGTACTTGCCTTTCTTAACCCTGCAGATGCTATGGATGAGAGCTTTGCTATGGTATAGCTTTGCTGTGGCAGCCAGCATCACTATCACAAAGGCACCAAGACTGATGGAGAACAGACCTCTGTCCAGGTGCACTAGACTTTCAGACAGGCAGACACTACTAAAGACAGGCTGCAGAATGGAGACCTGCATTCCCCTTCTCCTACCACGCCTGCTGGTATAGTCTAATGACATCACCTAAAGAAGGAAAAATAAACCTTGGCAATTCACTTTTTCTTTTTTTTTTTTTTTTTATAATAAAAATAAGTGTGCTACATTTAAGCAAGACTTGGCAAGTAATTTTTCACTTGTGTAGTTAGATTCCAAGCCATTTGGTGGAATATTCAGTCCTTCATGCTGCTTAAAAGCCATAGATGCTTAAATTGTTGACTTAACAATTAAGACATTTACTTGCAAGTGTTTATAGCCTCATTCAATTTATATGTTTAATGGAATAGTCAGATTGAGAAATTAGACTCACAGAAGTCAAAAACTGTAAAGTATGGATTCCCAAAGCAACTGTAACTTATATCCCACTTTCATATAAAACCAGAGGAGAAGTAATTCAGATGTCAAGAGCTAAACAATTCATGATTTCTTCTTTTTTTTTTTTTTTTCCGGTAGTCTCTTTCAGCCATTGGAATAGGAACTGAACTCTAAAATATGGTGCAAGCATCTGATTATTTCTCTTTCTGGAAAGTACCCCTAGACCTTCACCCTCTCTTGCAGTTACCAACAAGCATACAAGTGGGGTTGAACTCCCAGGACTGGCCGCACATGGCCCATCTGCTTTCCACAGGAACACTTTCTGCAATTATCACAGCTGCAGATAAACAGTTTAAAAAAGGACTGAAAACCACTTTGAGCCATTGTAGTCAGTCAGCAGGCTGTTTCTACTGTTACACTATTACATCACGCACACTTCCTAAGAAACATCTACATTAGGAAAAAACAACCCTCTACAGAAAGGGTTCCTAGAAGACATGACTGTACTACACCTATTAAGAACATTATAAAGCATAAAAGCTGACCCTTTCCTGCAGTGATTACTAACACATGTTTACGGATGGTTACTATCAAGACATAGTGCCATTCAACTCCAGGCCATAGGAAAGGTTTATGCTGATCAACCCAAAGGTCTAAAAGAGGAGTCTCCCCCCTTTCCCCATGACACCCCTCCTCCCACACAGTCTCTTTCCAATTCTGGCACTCCCCAGCCTGCTCACTGGGATCCAGCTTGTGGGACAAACATACATTTAATGCTGTTTCCTGACCCCCGATCTAGTCTCTGGAAGCAATATAAAACACTAAGCAGTGTTAGGAAACAAGTAAGAATAGGCAGAGAGATCTGGGATGGTTAAAGGGGGACCTAGCTGCCATCTTCAACCACCTAATAAGCGTCAATAAAAAGGATGGAGCCAGACTCTTTTCCAAGATGCATTGCGATGAGACAACAGGTAGCAGACCCAAGTTGGAACACAGGAGATTCCAACTACATATGATGATTTTATTTTATTTTATTTTATTTTATTTTATTTTATTTTATTTTATTTTATTTTATTTTATTTTATTTTATACCACAAAGAATGTAAATAACTTGTGGGATCTCTGTCCTTAGAGACATTCAAGGCTCAATCTGACAGCTCCAAGTCAGCTGATGCAGCTACAAGGCTGGTCCTGTCTGGAGAAAGGCTGCCCCTGGGACCTCCAGAGGTCCCTCCTAACCCAAAGTAATGCCATGGTCCTTACTTCTGGGTCCCACTATGTGCTCTGATGGCTCTCTGAGTCCAACATCTTGCTGTGAAACTATTGTCTTCCTGGCCACATCAGACTCTGTTTCTAAAGATGCCCACAGCACATTATCTTTTTGCTCCACCTTCTGGTGAAGTGGTATTTCTTCAAACTATTCCTGTGGAGAGTGCTGGTTGCATTTAGGCTGTAGCTATTAGTTCTTAAATCTGTCCAGGTGCTGATTACAGCTGATAAAATGGCCAAGAGTAGTTTTCAACAGAAGCTACAGTTCTGTCACAAACAATGTTTGGGTGAAGCTTTATTACTGATTGAATTCTTCAGAACTCAGCAACCAAACCAGATGCTGCAGCCCACTCCCTCCAAGTTTTACAGCCACTGCTCTTTCTGACAGTCTTCACATGCCTCTCCCTTCCTTTCCATGCCCTGAGTGAGAATTGGCTTGGAGACTAGGAGGTGAAAAGAGGGAGGGGAGGAAAGTTATTTTTGGCTTTCAACTTTTTATGGCCTTCCTGTCCCATAAAACTCTTTGGAGCTGTACATCTCACCCTGGGTCAGAACAAAACCAGTTCTGAAACTGCAGAGAAATTCCTTTGTGAGACTCAAGTTGTCCAGCTGCCAGCCAGTAGCGATAACTTCCCAAAACACTGGCCCACTTGGGACCCAGGAATACAAATGGCTTATAAACCTGCTGGATGCTTAAGCCCATATTCATCTCCAAGGCAAAATTCCCTTGACAGGAGCTTTCCTTGACTTGAAAGGGCTGAGCTCAGAGTCCTTGCCCTGTGCAGGGCAGCAGTCTAGACATGAAGGCGTGGGCAGTGGGAAGGCAGTGAGGAGGCTGACAGGACAGGAACTGCCTTGTGCTTTCTTCCAAGAGGCTCCTCCATCCTCCAGCCATCCCTTGGTAGTGCCACGGCACCACAAAGCATCAGCCCTCCTGGGCCTGGAATGATCCTCATCCAAACTCTTAGCAAACACATGAGACACAGCATTACTACAGGAAACATGTGAGCCTCCTCAGAATAGACACCGAGTTTCCTGGAGGTTGAATGAAGTATAGTTGTCTAGCCAACAGAATTGCATAGCTCATCAAGCATTGCCTCCTCTCTTTGCATCTTCAGTATCAGCAGTACCTGTTAAAAGCAAGATAAAGACTCTTAAAAAACTTTTTGGAGGCTTTTAGTGCACTGATTCTCAACATGTCAAGCTTGAAGTTTGCTCACTTAAAGTACCTAATAAGGGTGCAAGCCCCAGAACAGAAGTGGGTTTTCAGGAGCAGGTCCATGACATAATTTCGCAGGGGGATATTTTTTTTTTTTATTTTTTAGTTAGTTAGTTTATTACCTTTTTTCAAACAGAACCACTCAAGTTAACTGAATTATCACATATGCCTCTCCAGACACCATTCAACACCTAATCAAGTGGTAGGATTATAAATACCATGTGTTGCAGCAGTGGCTGAGCCTCAGTCATTGAAGGTTAGATTGTCTTTACAGCTTCACACCAGTGGGATAAAGAAATAGCACCAGGAAAGCAATGATTTCATTGCATGAGGCAAACGTCACACAGAAAATAATTAAAGTTTACAGAAAACGTGGATCGTGTGAGTAATGCAAAACACATCCTTTTTGCACTGATTCTTCAGTAATATAAGTCAGAAGTGACCTCTGAGCTGCTGAATTAGAAAGTGAAATGACAAAGTAAAATTACAAGGTAAGCAGATCCCTGCTTGAGTAAAGCTGTCTGGCTCTCGCTGGGAGACAGGCACAGTCCCTCCAAACTCCCAGAGATCAACCTTTGGAATTGAATGAACAGGAGATCTTACAGGAAAATAGAAAGAAAAGAGGGAATGTCGATTTTATTTATGCTTGCTAACTCTTTTGAAATTACTTTGATAGAAAAATAAAATTTAATTTAGAGAGGGAAGTATATTATTTATGGATGCATTGCAATAAGAAGGGAAAACAGAGAGAGAAATACTCCTTCGGCAACTCCACAAGAGAAGGAATGAGCTACCAACAGGGAAAGTAGATATTGCTGGGTGATGTGGGTTTTTTATTTTCAATTGAATCCCAGTGATCATACAGATATCATCCAGCTGAGCTGGAACCCACTCCCAGGATTTCTAGGAGCTTAACAAAAAGGATGCGACTAAAAAGACCAGATCTCTTTTTGGCAAAGCATTTTTCCAAGGCTAGCAAAGGAAGTTGCCCGTTCTCCTTGCTTATCTAACTTGCAGGCTTACCTCCAGAGCTAACAAGCTTATATGGCCAAGTCTCTCTGTATTCACCCCTAGCAAATACTTTGTTTACTTGCAGCTGCCATACTCTAAGATAAACCAGACCAGTAAGACTTATGTGAGGTGATATAGGAGAGCTAGTCCTAGCTAAAGCCAACTGAATGGATCAGCCCAATGCCTGTAAGCAGTACCTGGCATTGTCAAGTGGAAACAGAAGGAAAGTAATTCAGGCACCAGCCAGACCTTTCTCTGAAACACACAAATCAACAGGAGCACTAGACCGATACACACACAGAAGGAAAGGCAAAAAAAAGGATGGAGGCCTGGTATCTGGTAGGATTAGAAGGCAGCAATCGCATGTAGATTTGACAGCGTTACAAATAGATTTAGTTTTTGATATCCTATATAAAAGCTCATCTAAAGAAGTTACATTGTACAGTCCTGTAACTGATATAATTTCAGTGAGTCTCAGCCCATGAACTTCTATTTCTTGGATCTCTCTCCTCAGCCGGGTACAGTTTTGACCCCACGTTTGCACATTCCAGCAGCCGTTATATTTTCTTTAGCATTCAGCCTTCTTCAGCTTTCATCACAATGGTCTAATCTGTTTCAGAGCTGATTCGGCAAAGAAATCCACATTGAAAAACTGCATGCAACAGCTCCCTAGAGTCTGCAGGTCTTATGAGTTTGGAAGACTTCCAGACCTCTCCCAGGGACACCCCAGTTCACACTCAAAAAAGTTTCAGACAATTGGGCTAACATTAAATAAAATTTAACTCCCTAATTCCCTAGGGACTGGAATAAAAAGGGGGAAAATACATATCAATTCAGGTATATGAATGATTACTACAACACAGAGAGGAGAGTTTTGGGTGGCTAGTGAAATTTGCTGCTGTCACAGCAGAATGGCCTACCCCAGCTCAGCTGTGGCCATAAGCAACTTGTTGGCCTCAAAATCCTTACAGAAAGACATCTCAAAATTTGTTGTAAAATCTTTGTATTCTCAGATAAATTGGGGCTGAGAGGTTAACACTGCACCTTTAAGTCTCACTTCTGAGGTAATAAGTGTCAACAGTAGTCTTAGTGAAGAAGAAAGGCAACAATAATAGTAGCCTTCAGCAATAAAGTTCCCTTCCATATATCTCATTTGTAGCAAAGTCTGAAACTATGCAATCTCTTCCATAAGATATTTCATGTAGCCACCAGCCAAGAACAGAGATTCACAGCCATGCTGTGTGAGTACCACTTGGGAAAACACATTCATAGCTTACTCATGCACAATGTGGCATCCCACAGCATGTTTGAGTGACACCGCATTAGAGAATTGTATCTGCTAATGTAATGTATGCATTTGTATATATTGCCTCCATTCATATGTATTCCTGCATATAGCATATTCATTTGCTACACTGGCAGGTTTATGGTTATTTTTTTCAGCAAAGGTAGAACTTCATCACCTGTGATTAAAAAAAATAAAATAAATCTGAAGAGGGTTTAGGGAATATTGAAGAATACGGTGGATACATTGAGTTTACATGGCTCTTTTATTGGGAAAATCCCAAACATGAGCATTTTAGAGCAGCCCCCCAAGTGCAATGACTCTCTCCAGCAGTGCAAGGCATAAAGCAAGCAGCTGGTTCTACCCAGACCAGCAAAGCAATACACCCGGGTAATGTGCTGACAGACTGCAAGCTGACAGTCTTACATTTGCCAGCTTTTCCAAAAGCAGCAGATGCCATAGATACACATAGATCACTCATTCTACACATGAAGGATTCAGTCTCCAGTGCCAATTCTGCAAGCCTGCATATAGCCTGGAGTTCCCAGCCCCACAACTTATGGTGGCCACAAAGCAGTAACAAGTACTTTGCACAAAAGCAAGGTTCAAAAATCTCCCATCTCAAGAGACACTCGTTCCCCTTCTTCCCTGGCAGTTAGTGCACATAAACTGTTTGTGGGCTGTGTTGTGCAAGGTGACGTACCTGCTTCCCCAGGGTGGTTCAGCCCCACTAGAGTGCAGCTGGAGAGAGCCATGAGACCTTCACAAACAGACACAGGCAAGCTCAGTGCAGTCTTGGACTGAGCAAGCACAACAGCCAACTTTCCCGCTGGCCTCAGGTTTAAAAGGAGGCACTGCAGACGCAAGAATGGGATCACTTGCTGAATAAAAGTATAAGCAGCTTAGAATTAAAAAAAGTCAGTTGGAGCAGGACAATGAAGCCAGACTGTGCCACAACTGGGGAACAGCTCAGAACAGCAAGTCTGTTTGGCATAATCCTGGTGACTACATACAATATAGGCTCAAAGACCATTTGGTTGCAAACTTCACTGGAAATGGAAACTTCATTAGAGATTGCTGCTCTGTTCTTGCCTCACTTCATAACCAAGACTGCTGTTAACACTTCTTCTCTCAAAGGAAAATGAAAAAACCCACCAAAATTCCGAATGTTATTACTTCAAATTAATGCAGAACTGCAAACCACATCCAGACAGTAGCAACACACAAATCGAAATGATACTGAAATGCAGGAATTTGTCATCCAACATCAATTCTTGCAGGAACCTTAGCTTGTAATTTTTTACGATAGTAGGCACTAATGACTGACATCTCCAGGTTTAAAAGCCTAAAGCAAGTCATAAAAAACACTGTCTCAAATAATAAGGTTGTTACTCTGGAGAATAAAGTGCATCAATTTAGCTTCCTACATAAAATTAATATCTACCTGCACTGTAGCCTCTAATAGAAATGACTGCATAGTCTGAAGATGTTCCTACAATGAGTAGAAAGGGCTTTTTCCATTACAAGGTACATTGATGGTATTAGCATCATTAAGTGGCTGTTGCGGGGATGTTATGTTAAAAAATTAACAATAAAAACTTCCAGGAGGTGAAAACATAATTTCCATCCTCACCATACACTTGACTACTCCGAAGTCTCATTAAGTGTTTGTAAGGACTCTATCAGCTTGGAATTGGGAGCTGTAGTCTTCAAAAATAATAATAAAAAAGCCCTAGCTCCACACACAAAAGATGCTGAACATCCTGGACAAAAAAGAAGGCAATAAAAGAGAATAAGCCCACTGACAGCAGTCTGCAGAAAGGCAGCTTCACATGCTTCATGCAATCACTAAGATTTAAAGATCAATAGTGCAGCAAAGATTTCAGATGACCTGTGAACATCCAAACCAATGCTTAACTGCACACTGTACCACTAGTTACATGAGTAAACTCTTTCATGCAACTAAATCAAAGTGCTTTAAAGGATTCTCTCCCACCTCAAAATAATTCTCCAGATATTATTTGGCTATGAAATATTTCTAGAACAAAATCTTGTTGAGTGTTGCTAAGTGCAAAGGTATCGCAGTGTTCTCTTGGGACTCCTCTTTGCAGTAAAATTTAAGTGTCTGTCTTTCCAGTTACTGGTGCGTCCAGAGTTTGGATCTGAGATGCAGGACTGAGAGCAGCTTCCCAAGCATCTCCCTTTTACCAAACTCTGATTTGCATTATGGGGTGGGTTTGTTGCACATAAACTGAATACCTTTTGTATGAAGCTAATGCAGAGACTGCACAGCAGATACACAGTTAATGTGCTATAACCACTTATAGGTAAACCAGTCCATGGATCTGATTTCTTTTTCCTTCCACTTTTTCCAGCTGGGGAGGAGGTGGGACAGGGTCAGGCATGGAGAAGTACAGAAGATCCACAAAACTAGGTCTTTATCAGCGATGCCCTCATCAGGGACCTAGAGAGAATCTACAAAGCTGCTGGCATTAGGACTGAATTCATTTGTTCTCCCCAAAACCAGCAACACTACTCTCTAGGTCAAAATGCATCAATAAATCACATTCAGAAGTCTTAGACCAAGTCAGATTCTCTAAAAAACATGACTTCTAGAAAGGAAGAAAATTCCTTGCAAGCCCTCGTGGCTGGAATACTTCATAGCAACATTATAGCTACAGCAAATTCCTTTCTAGAAGGAAAGATTTCAGGGAAAAATTAGAGAGGATTTGATTTATAATGGAAAATAAAGTTAAAACTAACGGGCCAAGTTTTGCTTACACTGAATAATACTTAGCACCTACATAGGAAAATTCCCACTGACTGCAGTCAGAGCAAATCTGAGGCTTTAAACATGCAGTCTCTGCTTCAGCTCCAGAATAGCAGTGCTAAAAATTAGGTGTCAGACTGGGACATGCCCTTCTGATGAGAAAGAGGGAAGAAATGGTATGCATGGAGTCCCAGCTTCCTCTGGGGGGGTGAGGGGGAGGTGGGCACATATAAAAGCACATGGGCTTCAGCCCTCAAGGGGCAAACTTACTTTGCAGGTTGATTAGACACCTCTGTGAAAAGGGCGAGCGACGTTGGTGGTACCCAAGTGTGTGTCAGAGTGTCAGAGCTTGTAACTACAGGGAACAAGCTTGGGGAAAGCCATCAAGAACTGGTTGAGCCAGAGTGCTCCAAGGCTGTCAGGTTTAAGCCAGATGAGCTAAGAAATGGGCAAAGCCCACATTTTACTGCGGGCAGAAATAGCAGGTGACTGCTTGACTGCCTGCCTGCCTTCTGTTGTCAGCTGTGTTGTGAGGGAAGACGGTGTCCTCCTCTCTCCCAGGCAAGGGAGAAGGTCTGTGCCTGCAATCAGAGGTTACAGTCCCACTCTAGGTGAACAAGGCCTAAGGGGAGCAAAGCTGTTTGAACAGGATCCAGCCCAGCTTTATTGCCTGTTGCCATATCTGTTCTCCAGTTCACAAAGCAATGTCAACGTAACGTGTGCTCTGAGAGCAAAGCTGCCATTTATGGCCTTGGTGGCCAAGAAAGCAGACAACCCTGAGCATCTGCATTTGCAATCTCCACTGCTCCATAAAAGACAAGGTCAGACAGAAAACATGTGTTTCATATTTGCAAACCTAGATGATTTATATTAAGGGAGCAGGGCTGGACCATGTGCAGGCTCTAGGTTGTTAAAATTTAATTTACTAATCAATTACTATCAGATGCTAGACTTCTTCAGCTGCCCCATATGAGGAACATAGTTTCTCACAATACCCTGTCTTGATTCAATGCTGCATCTCCTGCCAGGGGCTGAAGAAAGGTGAGTTGAAGTGAGTGAGCAAAAGAAAAGGACTATTCAGTCACATGAAGTCATATTTTAAATTAAGAGAAACCACCAGGGCATTATTTCCCCCCTTTCTGTTGGTCATTTGGAAGACGTCATCCTCTTGCCACTATTTGCATTATCTGAGGAAGCAGCTGTATTAAAACAAATGGTACATTTCTCACCTCTCAGGGGCAAATCTGGAGGAGAATCAATGTTCCTAGGTGCACTGTCCTCATTTTGGCTGGAATGTTTCTCAACCATCACTCCCAGTTTTAAAACATTTAAAACATTATAAATTCATGTCTCTCAGATGCTGAAAATAAATGAACTACAATAAAAAGTAAAGACAGAAGCAAGAAAAATTATTGCTAAGAAGTGTCCTTCCTATTACTTGAGTTATGAGGTATAGGTTAGGTCTCCTGAGCTGTACAGCTTTGGCCTGAAGGTTTACAGATAATTCTGACCTTTGGAAAATGGCACGTGTTGATCTTTCCAACATTTCTTAACAGTAAAATGGATGTACTGAAAATACATGATTCAGATGGCTTACATGAGCCAGAGACTTTCAAACACAGAGCAGCTGCATGAACATCACAATTTTCATAGGTTACGCTCTCATCCTCATACACATGGCAACTCCCACATAGTCCTAAGAGTATGAGAATCTCTTCAAACCTCAGGAACAAAGGAGACAATCCCTATCCTTTAAACTGGATTGAAGAAACCATGAGTGTCTGCAAACTTGTTGCAGACACAAGCAGATGACCACAGAATGGCTCCTGTTTTTACTCTCTCAAGGATGGTGGCATCAGAAATGCCAAAATACAGTGGAGATCTTCTAGCTTAAAATTAGAGTAACACACAGCTGACATTATCCTGCCTTCCCTTGTCCCTGAACATCCTACACTGTGGCTGTACCTGCCCCTCTCAAAGGCATAAGACAGTACAGATCATTCTCAGCAAGACTTTGCCTCTCCAGCTTGGTACTGATGATATGAATGTTCAAAAATCATCACAAAGGACAGAAAAAAATTTAAAAAAACACATTTGCCGAGTATGTTCTCCTTCTGAGAAGGAGCGGAAAAATTTTCCAGAGTCTCAACTCCATTTCATTGAACAACTCCAGTTATGTCAAGTTCAGGATACAAACATCAACACTAGCATTGGTCAAAAAAAAGGTTTGAATGTCCTCTGTTAAAATTAGCTTCATTCTTGGTTAGTAAGTCACACATGAAATGATCCTGGCTGCCCTTTAACGTGGTAATCGGAGACCAATAGCATTTTGAAATTAGGGGGGAACTGCCAGCTCTTCTCTCCAACTCTTTGCTATCTGCATTTTGGGTGACAGGTTCCCTAAGAATAGGTTAACATTACTACTCTTGGAATGGAAGAGGGAAATATTTTAAACCAGGGAATAATCAATCCAGTCCAAACCTTCAGATGGAGAATCATTCACATTAAGATTCATGAAACTCTTAGAATTATTTTTTTTTTCCAGCAAATACCCAGCAGGTCGCAGGCAGTTGGACAACTAATTCCACCGTGGTAATTTACGGGACTGTCTCATAAATTAGAGAATAACAGCTTTTCGGTTTTTTTTTTTTGAGGGAGGGTCAGGGGAAGGAGACAAGGTGGGGGGAGAAAGCCAACAAATGTCAGACTCGAGGTTTTAGGAGTATTTTTAATTGTCTAAGGACTGACTGTAATAGACAATATATCAGATTATAGTGTACCAGATTGTGCTAAAGCTTCCCATGCATAATGTTCAGAGTTTTTTTTTTCATATTTCTGAACGCTAATGCTTCAGATAAGTTTATACCTTTCCAGGACACTTCATTCAGCCCAGGCCCAGGTCTTGCTAAATGCAGGCAGAAGACAAATGCTGTTGACCTGATGCTACCCACCTTCTGTAACTGGAGAACTACAGCAATTTTATTGTGTGGCAGATTTATTCCTACCTGGCACTGCTGCTTCGAAACTGCCTAATTAACAGTCTGCTAAACCAACAAAGTGAAACATGGCAATTTCTACGTAACAAACACAAGAACAGCAGCCAGTATAAGATCACTGGGTGTAACAGAGCCATGACTGCAATATGTGACTATAAATGTTCATGACGGAAGAGAATAGCTGACGAACTTTTGAACCAAAGCAATGAGCAGAACCAGAAGTGATGATTGCAGGATAATCAGCCCAGCAATTAGTCTAAATAGCATCAAATTCCTACTTTAAATCCATCCTGTGGTATTATTTGGAGAGCGCTATTTTTCATGTTATTGCACCATGGGGTTTCTGCATGCTATTATGTTGTTGATGCCTTCAGCTCTGGGAACGGCTGCATTTCAGTAATAACTCAAACAGCCCCAAGTGTAGTTTAAGAAGCTCAAAGACTATTTGCCTGGAATTAAATGGCCTTGATAAACAGTAGATGTTGTTTCAACCTCCAACTCATCCTTGGCCACATTTCTTCCCTGTCCACTTGACTCTTTTCCACTCAGTGCCTCATCAAACAGGATCCAGCACGCAGATACCCTGACAGAAGAAGAAAGCAGATATCTTTCCCCCAAGAGAAGGAGTCTGTGACTGGTAAATACATACAGAAGTCTCAGTCAAGCCTTTGCCTGCCATGGAGGCCCGTCTGGGAGAAAGGGGTGAGAGCCAGAAGTTTGTAATCCTTCGCTGCAGGAATTTTGGCATGTAGGTATGGTTGGCTGCCTCAAAGCAGCGCACCTTGCATACAGCTGAGGATCTGCTGCATTATATCTGTAGGCAAGTATATTAAGGGGAGAGAGAGAGTTTACTGCTTCAGCTTGACACGCACTTGGAGAATGATGGATTCCAACTTATCTCCCACACTGAACTCCAGGGATGTTCAATTGCTGACCCAGATCTGGAATCAGACTTCAGGATTTGCTCCCAGCTATGTGATCACAACATTGATTTGGCTATAAATGCATCCATAATTATAATTAAAAAAAGAAAAATGAATGCATCTCTGAAGAAATCGAAAAAACATAATTTCTTTCTTTTAGTTATTTCTTGTCCTTACCTGAAAGCAATTTTTTTTAAGGTATGTGCACTCATGGGTGTGGACAGATCTGTGCAGACTACTGCAGTGTTTCATCCTTTCCCACTGGTTACAGAAGTTTCACCTTTTGATTCTCTTAGCTGCAGTACAGTTAGGATGTGCAGCTTCCAGTCTCTTCATGCAGACTCTCCTTCCTACCATCAAGACCTTTATACAAAAGCACTCAATCAGCAGAATCAAGATGATAATGATGAATTTTCCTAGACTCCTGCTCCCAACAACTCGATCATAGCCTGTCTATAATAACAGGTTGCCAGAGGCCCACAGGCTGCCAGTCATTCATCCAAAAAGGCCTGGAACACTTTGAAAGCCATGAAGTATCACAGTCTGGCTCACACAGTTGATATGTAACGTGGCATCTCTTTAACAAAATGAACCATAGGGGCAAACGTAATTGGGAGATTGATGGAGTGAACAAAAATATACCACATCTGTCTAGGAGTAACTTAAATCTTCATCTGAAGAGTAAATCACTGCCAGAGATTTTCAGCCATTCATTTAGACATCAGAAATATCAACATCTTTAAACACTACTTAGACATGATGTTTAGGAAAATTGGGAACTGAGCCAGAGACAAAAATAACCACACTGAAGTAACTTAGGAGATTGACAAGAAACATAGCATTCATATTTTAAGCAATTAACCCACATTTTACCCTACTGTCTCAAAATTCTGTGCTTCTGTTTAATATGGCATGTACTATATTATTGAGCCACGCCACAGTTAATTCAAAGGAGTGCAAATTCCTCACTCAAAGAAAAAAAGTTTGGTGATGTATGACAGCCCTTAAAAATCTGCTTCAGAGCGGAAAGTTGCAGAATAGTTTGTATATTTAAAATTCAAGCCTTCATTTAAACTACCACAACTCCCAATGCAGACATAACCTAAATCTGTTGATTATGTGTCACATTCACCCATTATTTTTATTTGGTCAAAGATAAAAAACCAAAACAGTGACAAGACGCCAGTCTTTCTGCCACCAGAACACAACATACCCTGGGTTGATGACAGAGACCAGGAGCTTTCTGTCAGCTCCAGCTCCATGATAGGACATTGATATCACTACTTGTTTCTCTCCAATGAGCACAAACCAAGTCCAGCACTCCGTCAATTAAAAAGCACTGATTTTAATAAGATGCTATGAATCAAGCAAAAAATGGTCAAAAGAGTGAAGACTTATTGGAATATCCCACCAGAGCAAAGGTTTGGTTTCCCTTCATGGTAAACTGAAACAAAAAAAATGAACCAGCTATCCACAAAGCCGTCAGGGAACACTCCTGTTGCTGCAGCAGACAAAATACACACACGTAAAGACAGGAGAAAGGAAAAAATGCAGCGTTCAGCAAACTGGATCCCCTTTATTACACTCCCTAGTCAATTGCTTTACATCTCTAAACTTCACTGAAAAAACGTATTAGATCAGAGCAATATCAATACAACACTAACTGAAGGGACACCATAAAAAAGTGCTTTCCCCTACTCCATTGCAGCAGAATTGCCAGTGATGCTCAAAATACCTTTAAATCTCTGACAAAAACAGTGACTTGTGTGATTTACACAAGCCATCAAATGCGTAGTTCACATTATAGTTCTCTGTTACTTGTCAAAAAAACACATTACATCTCCAGTTGTTTCTTCACCCTTCTTCATGCTTATGGTCAGGAAATCATAAGAAGGCACAAGTACTCTTAGCACTGACCTCCTTGGTTTCTGCTCCCTTCAACATCACACATTGCTTCTTTTTCTATGCTTCAAACATAGTGAATCTATTAATTTCCATATCCCATCTTCTGGTCCAGAAAGATCAGAGTTCAAGTAACTGCACTATCTTATTTATTTAAAAGCAGCCAATATTTTTTTGTTATAGTAATCGAAGACTGCATATAGTAGTCAGCAGAATTAACCACAATGCAATCTGCTATAAGGAAAACTCAACATACATAAGCTTTTCTTTAACATTTTTACTATTCTTGAAATGCCCTGGGAAAAAAAAAAATTACTCTAAATTTCCCTCCTGCATCTTTAACAAACTATCTCAAAGTCCAGTGGAGCAAACACAGACATAGAGTGTTTCTCTGTTTTCTCTGTTTCCTGTTTTAGATATCCATGACACTCTAAAACAGAAATTATCATGTTATTAATGCAAGTGGAGATAAGTACATAGCATATGTGTGCATTCAGGCTGCTACTTGCATTTACTGCAACAAAATCATTTATATGCGAAGCTGTTTGACAGCCTATCCATCAAGAGATCACAAGTAGTCCTGTGTTAACCCACCCAAAGACAAACAAATGACTGGCATGTGCAGGCACGTGTATGTTTTCTCTCTTGATTTCTCTCCTACCTCCATCTCAACTATAAGACATTTTTTGCTCCCAAATGGCTACCAAACAACATGTACAGAAAAACAGCTATCTCAATTTAGATCACATACTAATATGCACGAACAACAGAGGAAAAAACCCCTAATCTTTATATTAGAGAATATTAAGATATAAGGGGTGTGGGTGGGTGGGGTGGGTGTGGAAATCACCTGGACTTTCTACATGCATCTCCCTCTCTCTGAATCAATAGAAGACGGGTGCTTTCTTTTCCTTTCCAATGTTCCTCAGCAGCAGGACTTATCACCAAACTCACATCTTGTATCAGGAACAGTCTGAAGTATTTCAAAAGAATGGAAAAATAAATCTCTGTTAGTGTTTAAAAGAAAATTAGTTCTCGGGAATTCCCACAAGATATAGTATTTGGTAAGTTTGGGAGAATAAACATTAAGACCACTGAAGTACCAGAATAATGTCTTAGAGGAGAAGTTTTAAATACTCCAGTGTTTCTGCATGTCTGTTTTCAAAGCTTTAAAGTGTTTTGCTTAGTTAGTGTTGCTTCATAGCTGCCTTACCCAAGTCCACCCAGCTTCACCTGCTCACTCCTTACACACCAGCCTATGCTCTGGGCTCTGGTGCAGCTGAGAGGATCCTCACTCTTTACCAGCTATTCAGCTTGGAAAATCATACATTTACACAAGACAGGAGCCAGAAAATTACTGGATGGTGGTCAGTTAAATAAAACACTTGGCACCAATAAGACACATGGGGTACCATAGGTCTTTACACTTCGTGAATTCTCTGCTATATTATTACTAACACAATTACTCTGGGACAGCTGTTGAGGAGTGCAGCAGAGAACGCATTGGCTAGAAAGCTGTCAGCTGCACATACACACAAAAAAAGAAGTCCCTGTTTGCTGCTACAAGGCTTTTTACCTTTAATTCCCAAATTACCATCAGTCAGTGACAGGCAGAGGACACAAATCCCAGAACGTGTCTGTTCAATAGCGCCTTACAGCACACATGGCAGCAGAACCTCTCCCCAGCATGAACAGAGCAGTTGTGCCGGTCCTCATCCCTCCGTCCCTCCCTGCCTTCGCGGAGGAATCAGAAAGTGGCATTTTTTGGAAGCGTAGTCCTTTTGGCAAATTCCAGCAGGAGCTCTCTCTTCCATCAGCCAACATACCATTGCATGATGACTGACTTCCTTACTCCTCCCATTTTCAGCTAACTTCTCTCCCCGCAACTCATTGATTTCTGTTCATAATGCCACGTTTTGTTCCTGAGGCATTTCATAAAATTTTGTGGCTGCAGGAAGAGTTGCAATTGCAACACAATCAGCCAGCCCTAGACTTCAGAGTCTCTATTAACAAGTTCTCCTTCTACTGTTTGTTGTACTTTTCACCCATCCACCCTTAGGCTCTTAGTCACCTGATTTCCCAGCCACACATTCTAGAGAAGAGGAGAGAAAGGCAAATTTGTCATATCCATCACAGCTGGGAACTGAACCTCCTGAAGGGCCCATTTATCATGTGCTAAAACACTCCAGCAAAAAATAAATGCATTTGTCTAAGTATAGGGGGGCAGGTGAGAAGGAGATTGATTATCAGCACCAGAGGGAGAAAAGACTGGATCTCTGTTATTCTCAGCCATGTGGAAAAACACAGCATGGGTTAAATCTTCCTTATGTCCAAAGCCAGGCTCTTGCAGAGCAGCTTCCTTGCCTCTTGCCTGCAGTACAACGAACTGCTCAAGAGGGACTGCTCAAGAGTTCCTCAGCAGCGCAGCTGCAGACCACTTTTGGCAGCCCCTTGCCACCAACTCTCCAAGCAGGCAGAGAGCAAGAGCCTTAACCAGCTCTGCCAGGCTGCTGGAGCCAGCCCTGCTCAGGGAAGCTCTCCAGCCAGCCCTTGCTATTCACAGGGGCTGTTGGGCCAGGAAGCTCGACCTGCAGGAAGGCTGTAGGCAGCACCGACCCCAGCTGCCCCAGCAGAGGACACAGCTGCCTGGCAGGGCAGCAGTACTATAGTGGAGGACTTGCATGGCAACAAGCTTGCCTCTAGACAGTGCTGGAGGGGAAGGCGATGGGCTGGACCTGTAGGGCTGCTCTCTTCCCCGACTTCAAGTGGGTGTTTGAAGCTGTGAGAAGCAGCATCGAGAGCAGGTCCCTATATGAATGTTCCGAATCAAATCAGTACTCCAACCGAGAGGACTTAAAAGTAAAGCTGTCCTAGACATGGAGCAAGGGCTTCCCACCAACAGAGGAAAGCTCTTTGCTTGCTGTGCGGCACCATCTAGCGCTAACAAAGTAACAGCGCTCCTGGGAAAACAAATCCGCCCCGGGTTACACCGAGTTTAGAAATAAAGCAAAAAAAATCCCAAGTACATAAACACATACCCAAACCACGCAAGGCAACTAATGATGACCCATTTTCCCTTTACACATGACAGGGCCTACTTCTGTCACTCCAGCTACCAAAACATTTCCTTTGAGTGATCTAAACCGGTCGCACCCCAGTCAAACCCCAGCAGCGTGCACCTCAGAGCCCGGCCACGCTCATTACCAGTATTCCCACGGGACCCAGCAGATGAGCCAACAACAGCCGTATGCTCTTTAAACGTACGTGCAGCCTTGCAGCTGCCTCGTGCTCCTGTTCCAGGCTGGAGTCTATGCTGCTGCACCACGGACACACTGGGAATCGCGGTCGGAGGACAACGGCTCTGAAACAAAGACCTGGCAGCCTTTTGGAAGGTGGTGAGATAGAGTGCTCACATGCATCATCTCCAACAGGTAGTAAGGTACAGGAAGAGATGAGACCAGCTCCTGGGGATGCTGGTCTCTACAGACCGTTAGCTTGAAGATTAATAACGCTGCTTGCACTCACACAGCCACAGGTGATAAGCGGTTCCCTCCTGCTGGAAAGTTCTATCTACCCGCTCCAATTTTTTTTCCACTGCTATAGTTGTTGGGGTTGGAGAGGGCTTCTTTTTTTTCTATCTCCTATGTCCAAAAAAGTTCACTACTTATTATAAACGTAGCCGATTTTTTTAAATGGTGGGTTTTTTCCCCAAGAGCAGTTTAGCTCTTACCATTTTTACAGCTGCTTATTCACAGCATCCAAGGGATGATTCCTGTCACGCAGTGCCAGTCTTCAGCCTTCAAGCATTCCAGCAAGTGTAGAAAATGCAATGATGAACTCTCCAAAGAACTAACGTCCTTAAACCGTGTAAAGACGTATGGCTTTTGAAACGTTGATCCCCATTGGATCCAACTGAATTCCAAGCTTGAGTTCTCATGGACGAAAACAGCTTTGAAAATCTAAGCTCAGAGATAAATATGATTAATTAATGAACCCAGCAGTCTCAAAATTCACATTTATACTTCAAATGACCCCACTCTCCAGTATTTCTACATGAATTGAGGGATCTGGTGTAGGAGAGAACTTTGTAGAGTAGGGCTGATGGTTGGACTCGATGATCCCAAGGGTCTCTTCCAACCTAAATGATTCTATGAATTCAGCACATACCAAAACCTACTTCTCTTACATACTTTTAACAGAATCAGTTTTTATTCAAACAGAAGTAACATCGCTGCGTTAGAAGAAAAATCTCTTCTCTCCTCCCCCAAACCTGTAACAGAATTACAACTTAAACTTTGGGAAGAAAAAAACAACCCTATGCTTATCTATTCAGCTGCTTAAATAAACATCAGTGAGGCTTTAGCATATCAATAAAGTGACACAGGTGAATGAATCAAACCAAAACCAAACTAACCTTTCTCTTCACTCCACTCTGAAGTCTTGGTTTTAAATCTACAAAAGCCCATGACCTAGATGGTGACTAAGTCACTTTTACATGTCCTTGATGGACAGCAAACACCATTGCTAAAGTTATTCTTGCTGGAAATGAATCTTGAAGCTCTAAAGGCCAGGACATCCTCTGTTCAACTGACCCCAGAAGTATGCGTGAAGCATGTCACAGTGTTAATACTCAAAGCACAGTTTGGTGGAAGAACGTTTCTCAGGTCTCTGCTGCTCCCATTAATGTTCTCAGTCCTTTCTGGATTTCAGCATGTTCAGGTAAGTCTCAGAGCACGTTTGTATATTTTTCCTGATGGCTTCAAGAGTTTGCTACATGTTCAACCATCCCAATTGCAGAAATCAGTCCCCCCTCGTCATTAGAAACACGGTATTTTTCAAATCCTAACTATGCCTTGAATAATTAGCCAAGATTGAGGAAGACCAGGGACTGGATTATCAATTATTTCTATTTCATGTTGTTAAAGATGACAAATTCAGGTTTGACAATCTCCCCATGTAACCATTTTGTTTTCTGAATACCTTCCTTTTGGGAAGCAAGTGAACCACCAAGATGTTACAATCAGTGGAAGCAACACACAGGCACATCAACACCTTTTATTCCGAGTGGAGAGAACTGTCCAAGACATGTCACCATCTCAAGTAACGAAAGCCAGCAGAAAGGCAGAAAGAGCTCAGTTAGAAAAGCAAAACCGACAGGATTAATGAGATGGGCTGTAAGGAAGTACCTAGCGAATAAGCCACAAAGATCGGACGCCACTGACTTGCAGCACTCAAATCTGAGCCAGTGACTGCCCAAGGCTTAGTCCTTGATCACATAATATACCTGCAATGCTCGGTGGGAAGATCTACAGACAAAGGGTCACAGACCAAATTTGCTTGAGATTAAAAAAATAATACTCATTTTCAAGTAGTGGTACTCTGCAGGACCTGACCAACACGAGGGAAAGCTGGCACAAACGCATTCATTTCACATTTTATTTTTCACGCTGGTGAAACACATAGCCTCTTCTCAAGAAGCAGCATCTGTAGAGCTGTTACAAACACATTTTATACTCTATACACCACAGATTTGGAAAAAGAACAAATAAAGCACAGGTTTCACACTGCACTTGGCCATACCGAGTCTTAAGTTACAGATAATTTAGAAATCCTCTGATTTTACATATAGATTGCATTGGCCGTCTCTCAGCCTTCATGCATCATTTATTTTTCTTACAGTCAGCACTGGCTTTGGAACTTTCTTGCTCTAAGTGGTGCATTTTCCACTTTAAATCACTAAAACGGTATTTACATAAGAGTGCAAATTGCTTTGAAGGACAGAAACAAACACTAACACAGAATATACAGACAGCTTCTGGGGCAGTAAAACATTTACTAAAAGGCAGTTAACTTTCCTATCACAATTCCGTTGCCTAAAATAGGAGAATAAGTTATATAAAATAGACCATCTTATTTTCAGACACTTCAATTTCTGCAGATTTGCCCTTTCCAATCAACATTGCAACCCAAGATTAAGTTCTACTAAGCTTCAGAGAAGCCCCTTTCAATTCAATGGCAGCTTAACATGTTTAGTACAAGTTACTTTTGTTCCAGATTTGCCACACTTGGCACAGGGAAAAGAGAAAAAAAAGCCAGGGAAGCTTGGGAAGACAGTCTTGCACAGACTCTTTTTTTGGCAATATGAAAAGCATACTTTAAGAATCTAATGCGTAAGTTTTAATTTTTAAGGATTTGCTAGTGTTACAAGCACAGTTTAAATAAGGTCTGCAAGTTCTTTCACAGAAGCACACGAGGCTACCAATTTTTCTTATGTATGTCATCTTCTCAGATATATGCAACTTGTTCACACACAGGAAAAAGGAGACTCCTTGGGACAATGCAACAAAACTGATTTCAGAACTGGAAGTAGCAGGAAAAACTTGAAGACAATGACATAAGTGTTCCCAGTGCTCCTACGGGTGCAGGTTTTTCCTACTTGTGATAAAGACTTCCCAGAAGTGCATGGTCACCTTCAGGAACAAATCCAGAAGGTAGAAGCGGAGTAAACTTGAAAGTGAGTTGCTCCAGTGGTGAAAAAGAAGAGTTACAGGAAGATCTTCAAAACCATCTTTCATGTATACTTGTAATCAGAAAAAAAGCAACTTAATTCCCAAAATTTAATTTAGACTATTTTATAGAAGAGCCAAAGCATCTTTCTATATACATCATTAATAACAGAGGGAAATTACCTGTCAGTACAGAACTACAGGTGTAGTCTCAACTAGCTTTAAAATGCACGCTGATTATTATGTAATAGAGAGACAAAACTGCTTCTTGAACCCCCGTTAAATTGAATAAGGTGACTTTTACAGCAGACCTGCCTGCAAATCATGCTGTAGCACAATGCTACTGAGTACTATCCACCCCAAGGAAAGTATTAACCCTCTATACAAGCTTCTCTTCATCACAATTATGACTGACATACTGATTGGTGTCAGACACCACATATACATCAGACATAAGCTTGATATTTTTGAAGATATCCAATTCCTTTATGTGGCAGAAACTGTACCAACAATTCACACTGTGCTTTTGGTCTACTGTTTATTGGACTTTGGGCATCATGTATAACATCCAAATGCCTGCTAGATTCCAAGAGATCTCACCATAATGCAGATCTTGATTAGGTTCTTCTAAAGGCAACCACAGGTGCAGCTTCCAGTGTTGTCAACTTTTAAGCTTAAAACGATCAAATTGAAGACACTAATGAACTTTGCAAAACACAGGATGACAGCAAATAAAAAGAGAGGAGACTTATTAAAATTTGGTTACTTCTGATTCTGAAGTAGCTTCAAAAATGCCGTTTGAAAGACAGCTGTTCTATGCTTTGAAAATACGAAATAATGAAATGTCTTTGTCGACTAGTGTATCGACCAGAAAACAAACACCTAGAACACCCACAAGCTCCAACATATTATTGAAACATTGCACCAAAGTTTTTTGTTAAAGGTTGTTTTCAGAGCTTTCTATTCAATGAATGTTATTTGCTACCTTCAGTTTCTCTCTTGGTTATAGCATGCTTCAGAAACACCACTAAGACAGGTTGTCCACACCTTCCACTCCCAAGCTGTACATTACAAACTATGCACACATTTGTTTCCAAAGACTTCAGGTCAATATAGTTCTTAAGATGAAAGATGTGTGTGTACTTTTAAACTTGCAAGATAGCTTCAAACTAGTTGACTTAGTACTTTCCACCCACATGGATATTGCTTGCAAAGAATAAGGTGTTAAAAGTAATATTCCAAAGTGGAGTAAAACTATGTTTAAAATAAACTGAATGCTCCCCCTAGTGTTTATACTAGTGAATAATCCTGCCTGGCACAGTGCCTAAATGGTGTTAAACAGGAGAGAAATATAGTCAGAGGGATGATGACGTATATAACTCTGAAAACAACAACAAACACATTACAGGGACCAAAACGTGTCAGCTGCTGAAATCCCGCACTTCACACTTTGTACCGCTCTCCCAACTCCAGTGCTTCTGGGGTTTTGGTTTCTTTTAAACTGTGCTTGAAGTAAAAATTTCTTTTCCCATCAACTGAGGAAGTTCCTACCAGGTAAGAAACAGAGTCCAAAAATGTTTCATGATAGGTACAATCATGCTTTTTCTCCTGTATTGTACCCAGAAGCTGCCAAGTTAATATTAGCATTCCCGTATCACAATTGCAACGAAGCTCTGGTAAATCTGGTACCTTTGGATATGCTCAACATCACAAGTAAGTCAGATATTTAAGACAACCTATTGCTGTAGCTAACATAGTCCACCAGAATATTCATCTTCTTCCTCTTCAGCATGAGAGCCCACTGCGGCTGGTCCTCTTGCTTTGTCTTGCGCAGCGTTTGGCGATTTCTTCTTGATTCCGCCTCCTGGCACCACCAAGGTAAGACCCAGCTTGGCATACTGGAAATAACAAGGCAAGTTTAACTTCTGTACCATCACACAAGTAAAGTCTTGTTGGGTCACACTGCACAGAACTGACTGATGCTTACAATGAACAAGCAGGTAACGCTCAGCACAGAAAACAGATTGATGCTGCTTTCAGATCTTATTCTTCCAGCTTAGAATAAGCCAAACTTTTCTTCCTTTGTTTCTCTCTCAAACACTCAAATACAGGAGACCTGTATTGATAATGCTTATTACAGAATAATTTGGCCACATACTAGTTTCTGTGGTTCAAGCTTTACTTAAATTTTTTTTTTTCAGTACACAGCTCTGCATACATTTTCTGGTAAATCTGGTACCTTTGGATATGCTCAAAACTAGCAAAAGTTCATCTAAGAACTCTTACAAGTGGTTGTTTTTTTTTTAAGACTAGTACCTTAATTTTACTATCGAACATAGTAACAAAAGAAAATTAGTCAATACTGTTACAAAGTTTGGCATGGATGGATGTCTCCTTTATTTCACACTTTTCCTATCCTTATACTTCCTACAATTTAAAACTCCAATTAAAAAAAAAAAAAAGTAAAAAACAAAAGGGACTGGGGAGTGATTTTAAGAAAGAACCACTTTCTTAAAATAAAATTTAAAAAAAAAATAATCTTTCATTATTTGGTACCTTGCTAAGGAGTAGAAGGAGTAAGTGCTGAAAAAACCCCATTTA
Source organism: Jacana jacana (assembly GCA_013400555.1). Classification (NCBI taxonomy): domain Eukaryota; kingdom Metazoa; phylum Chordata; class Aves; order Charadriiformes; family Jacanidae; genus Jacana; species Jacana jacana. The sequence continues at coordinate 6,497 of VZTM01015170.1, read as the reverse complement.
ACACTACCATCCTGCACACACGACATTCTGCAATGTTTATGCAGGCAGACCAGGTACATGGTATTTCTAAGATAGAGCATAAGCAGTGGACTGTTCTGGTCCCTACGGAACCAAACAGAAGGGAACTGAAATTTAGTCTACTCATCAAACTCACCCAGCAAATCCAAAATAAACTGCTCTTTCACCTAAGCCTTCCCACCATGTGAAAGGAACAGCAATGTGGGAATTTACATTGGCAGGCAGCAAAGTAGAAGAATATACAAAGTTCCCAGGCACAGAGTAGGATGATGGAGCAAGTAACAATAAACACATGGATGCTGGTCTCCTTATTTTCCACTACTAGAAAAAAAATATCTCTCAACCTGAACAAGCAGCAAAAGTATTATAAAAAAAACCCTAAAACACAGAACTGCCTACTTACATCATTGTCCATGTATTTGAACAGTGGCAAATTACAGACTTCAGAAACTTGATCCTGATCTTGCTGGTCATACCCTTCTAACAGTTGCTCTAGTGCTGTACAGTCTTCACTTCCATTAAATCCTGGTATACTGAAGGAAATCAAGAGTGAATTTAGGGCATTTCAGCAATCTACTTGACACTCAGCTGTCCTGTCTTTAAACACTACTGATTAATAGCAAAAGAGCAAACAGCTTTTAACTATCTGATGGACTGCTTTTTCCACAAAATTGCCTAGAGCCACTTTGATTTCTCCAGGTACATGGATAATATCCATAAAATTAAACTTTAATCAGTATTAGTTTGCATGCTAAGGAAAGACCACAACAAAAGCATAGTCACGACAAAAAGAGAGTATTAGAATTAGTCAGGTTTTCCTGACTAGTCAGTAAACTCTTCCTCTACTTTATGTAAAGAAAAATTCTGTAATGAGTTTCTGTGGATAAAGTACAAGCTGAAGAGTTGGAAAATATAAGTAAGCTGTTTAAAGATTAATCTTGAAAGATTCTTTCTAAAAATAAAGTTCACTTTAACTTATACATATGCTCAAGTTATTTCACTAAACCAACAAAAAACGAGTAGTATTCTACTTAAACTTAAGGGAATGCTGTTATTGTACTGTATGCCAACAGAATTACAGGCTTCCCGCTCCCAGACAATGTTTCCACGCTCTTTCGGAAAAGCAGATTTACATTAATGAAATATTCAGTTTAAAAATCACAGGACATGAAACAGGCTTACCTATAGCTTTCCCTCACACATCTTTCTGCAGCCACATAATCATTTCTGTGAAGGTGAACCAAGACTTGAGCAATAGTTTTCTAAACAAAAACAAACAAACAAACAAAAAACCAAACCTCATGATTCTTTAGAAATTAACAGTAAAATATGAGAAAAATATTAGACTGATAATATGAAATGGCATGAAATAGGTCATTACAGTCTGCAATGGTACCATGATACTGACACAAACAAGTCAGAACATCATAGTGAAAGAGTAGTGAACCATATTCTCAGGTGATATGAAAGATTGTCTCACATAACATTTCAATGAACTGTTGCACCAAGTAACAGCTTGTGTGGTTTGCTATTTTTCACATCGTCTTTATTTTTTACATGTTAGTTGATATCGACAGTTCCTGTAGGTAACAGCATCTTATCTTCAACGTTATAGCAGTGAAAAAAAAACACAGTCAGAGGCTGTGGAAATACGCATTACTCTGAATTCTCAATGAGAAAGAAACATATCCTTAAGTGACGAGGTATGGATTGTCACTCAGACACCCTCTGTTCCTGGTTACCCAGAAAAACTTGAAATGCACTACCAGAAATTGCCTCTTAGAAATTACCTTATAGCATGTTGGGTAATTTTCAATTTCCTTATAAATACTTTTTTCCTTTTGAAGAGACAATGCAGCCTCATCTAATCTAAAAAAACAAACAAACAAAAAAAAATTAACCAATACAGCAGCAAGCCTAGTGGAATAAAAAGCAATACAACTGAAAATCAGCAGTGGGTTAAGAAATATACAGTCAGCAATTTCTTTTGGATACATGCAGAATAGAGCTCTGGTATTCATTCAAACTTCATTTCTCATAACGCTATGGAAGACGAATGCCTTGTTACATACCCTAGCAGATTTCTGTATGTTATGTGGTTACGATAACCTATCAGTAAGTCTGACACCCACAAACTATCAATATTAAGTCCTAGTAACTGCTTTTGAGTTTGAATACCTTTTAACCATAATAAAGTTCTAGAAATCAGCAATAACACATGAGCTATAAAGCAGCAGAGCAACCAAGTCTTTCAGATGCTCTGAAGCTATGTTGACCCTCTTTCAGAGAAAGACTTTCAAGTTTCTTTGTAGCTTTTCTGGCTGCAATTCTGCAGTGAAATAAAGTGTCTTAAAGGTAGAGTTAGAAACCCAAGTAATTTCTTAAAGGACCTACACATTTCAGTAAAGCAAGTCTAAGCTGATCTGCAGGTCAAGTTTGGCACTAGCAATCAACCATTAAAATAAATTCCCACTGAGACTCCAAAACACACTCTTCTTCGAGAAGTCCAGAATCAATGATTTCTTTCTTCAGGTTAGTCACCTAATTCCCCAGTTTTATATTCCACCAGAATAAAAGATTTTCAAGTACTTTCTATATATTAGTGCTAGAAGGAAAAAAAAAAATAAAAAAAATTCTGAAGTACTTTTTACTTTTTGAACTAATGAGAACTGGTGTTCTTTCTAGCTATTCAACAAGCAAAAAGGAAACAGCCTTACAGCCCACATTCCCTCATCCCAGAACACAAAATGGGTGGATCCTGGATGAACATGACATATCCCACAGAAACTGAATTTTAGTCTGAAAGGCGTATCAAAGAATAATTAAGTAACAGTACACAACCCCAAAACAGCAAGAACCCCCACAATAAAAATCATTATTAAAGATTCAATTACATTGGGGGTGGGGGTAGTGAAGCATAAAGCTATTCCTGCGGCCTCTGACTAGGAGTCTTGATGCCTTCCCTAGCATTTCTAATGCTTGCCGTAAACGTTCTTCATTCTAAAGAAGAACAAAAAGAATTAATGCATTCTTATTGCATCCACATAGAATTAGCATCACTAGACCACAGTCTACGTTTAGAACAACTGCTAATTACTGTATAACCAGTACAAGAATGGAAACAAGAAGAACATTGGTACACCAAGTCCCACAGCCAGCTCCTGTAGGGAACTACAGAGCAAAGGGACATTAATGCACACTTGTTAATCTGGAAACGTGACAACTGACAATAGAGAAGTACACCAAAGGCAGCAGCAGACAGGTAAATCATCTGCTCATGGGATGCACACAGCATCAAGCAATCCCTTTTCTTTTGTGCCTTCAAGGATTTCATACTATTTCAGACTACAGGACTCAACAGCATTCACATTCCCTACCTTCCAGGCTGCCCAACAAGATGCAGAGAAGTTGACAACATACAAAAATTCAAATTCAGTCAAAGTCCCAAACTGAGAAAGAGTCAAAACAAACTGATTTCCAACTTTTATGATCTCCTTTCTACAGCATAAGTAGTCTTCAACTTCATTACTCAGCCACTGATGTGCAAGGAAGGAAAAATTATTTAGAACCCAATCTTAGGCTTTTTCTTAACCTTATAGTTGTCCTAAACACCAATTCATTCATCTTCACCTGCTTTCTGGAACTGGAAAAATTTTTTATTGGTGGCAAAAAAAAAAAAAACAATTA
>VZTM01015169.1:0-42886 GCA_013400555.1 Jacana jacana | reverse complement strand
ACATCAACATAAGAGGCTTCAGCAAAGACTCCACATGCTAGTTAGATAAACAGATTAAGGGAAAATAAAAACCAAATGGAAGGAGGTTTTTCCACTCTCACAGTAGGAAGCTGAAACATGACTACAGCACTATACTCTGGTGTATGAAAACCCTACACAATTTAACAGCTTCCCACGCTTGTATGATATACAGAAATTGAGTAACATAATAAAGCATACTACCTAGCTCAAACACTACATGTTTTACAACACCACACAAAAACCCAAGCATGGAACTTAACAGCATCCTTTTAAACATTATCACAGTAACACCATATTCTTACCATCCCTCTCAAGGAAGCAACTTCCCTCTTGATACTCAACATTTTTCAGATTATGTACGCAGCCAATTTTGCGAGGACTCATCAGTACAGTGATAAAGCAGTCTACAGGTGAAGAAATCCGACTCATCTACAAGCACTAACATCTGATGGCTTTTGGGACAGCCCACAGAAGGTGAAGGAACCCTGTTTCTGGTGACCTCTGTACTACATCCCATTATTTTGTAATTTATAGCTTTGACACTTTTGCTTTAGATGGACTATGAAAAAAAGCAGTCGTTGCCAAACAGCTGAGTAACAGTTTGGCAATTCAAAGTTTCACATTTGGAAGTAAACAGATTATTTTTAACCCTTCTACCACAAACAGTACACAGTAAACCACAAGCCCCTTTAGCAAATCCATGCTGAAAAGAAGTCCTAAAATTACTAGGAAAGGATGCCTACAGAAAATGCACAGACTGCCAATTTTTCTTTCAGAAAGCGATTCTCACATCGGTATAGTTTTTTCCTAAAGAAATCCAACTTTTACTGATTTTTTTTTTCTTTCTTTCTTAGAGACAGTTATGAAAAAGGTGGGGGAAAAGAAGAAAATCAATACACATCAATCCTGAAACTAACAGGAAAAAACATGTTACCAACTCTGTGGGGGTGTGGGGTGCGAGTGGGGGTCAGGGAGCAGAAATGAGGTGGCATTGTGGGACAAAACAAAACAGATTTGGAAAGCTGTTAGATACTCCTACCTGTAAGAAAACATCAACATTTGCTAAAGATTAAACTGTTACAGATGGTTTAGTAACAGCATTTAAATTGACAAGAAGTTCTGGAATGATTTTCTTGCTGCAAATATGAACCCTATGGTTAAATGTTTTACTCATCAGAATTAAGTTTTACTGAAAGAAACCACCCAAACTGACTTCACGTACAACCTGCTTCAGTCAGTCACTGAACTGTTCACTATGAGGAGACTTCAAAATCCAGGGTCCATAACTATGTTGCTCCAAGTAGCTTTGCAGCAAGTTTTTAGCTTGCTGGTACAATTCAGACTGAATCTAAAAAAGAAAAAGAAAGATGATGAAAGATCTCAAGAATGCTGGTTACAGGTATCTGTTTTCCTTAGCACCGGCATATAATGTGCACAAACCTTGTAGAAAATGGTACCATAGTACCTACAAATCTTACAGTTCCCTCAGCTCCTCAGAGAGAAGATTCTAAAAATGCACTCTTTTTGCATGTTTGAGCATCTATAATGATAGGGGAATTGTCCTGCTAACTATCATTTTTTCAGCATCTTTTCAGTTCCAATGATATCTTTACACAGAAAATAAACATTCAGTATCGTTCAGTGCAAATCTAAACACACAAACAAATGGCAATCCATTTTATTTTTGAAGTAGTTTTGGAATCAGTTAAAAAGTGCTCTCTTGCATGTTTTGACAGGAGGAAAAAAACCCAACTATATACTTTAATAAAGCTTCATGTAACCATTTTGGAAATAAAATATACCTCTTGAACTAAGGAGAGGAAAAACTGGGAAGAGTACAGAGAAGATTAGCCTATTTCAAAGCAGAGACAGAAGCGAGTGAACTGTGTTTATAGCAATCAAGAATCACAGCAGCTCCGTCAAGTAATTTCTCTATTTTTATAACACAAAGGAAAAACCTAATGCTGTCATGTCATCAATGAGTCCTATTTCTTACTCCTCTATGACACAAGAACCCATAAGAGTACACTGTGGTAGAAAGATATCTACATACGCGTGAAACAGATATGAAAAGACAGACTGAAATGAATTAAAGAACAAAAAACCCCAACCTTTTCTAATAGAAAAGTATCTTGTGAGAGGAAAACGGCCAGCAACCTCCTTATGCAGAGACAAAACAAAACAAATTTTCAAAGAATTTTTCAAAATTAATTTTACTTGAAACCAGCGATTTCATATATTCTCAGGCAAAGATTGTAGGCAATAAAGGACACTCAGCTGTTCAGGTAAGGTCTTCAGCAAACCAGAAAAGTCCCCCCTGGCTATCAAACCACCTTTCAGAGTAGCCACTAAGAGACTCCTTACTAAAACCTCTCCCCCCCATTCCAGCTTACCTTAGCTTCATGGTATGTTGCAACCTGAAGCAAATCACTCCGTTCTGCTTTCTTAGCAAGCAATCTGAAACGGCTTAACATTGCCGCCTTGCAAAGACGACTGGCCATGGAAGTGCCACTTTTGAATGGTGAACTAGAGTCAAAATGAAAAAAAGAGCAATAAAACTCACTAACAGTAACAAACACATTACAGGTATATTGCCTGATCATCACACGCTTTCCCCCCCTCCCAACCCCGCCCCTGTGCTTTGTGAATACAACCCTATGATTCTACTTTCACTTTGAATGAGCAAAGCTAATACAAATCAGCAGCTGTGAGAACCACAAATGGCTTTTCAAATTGGAATTCAGCAGAACTAGGGTGCTAATTGGCTTTACGCATTGTGAAAACTAACACATTCACTACAACCGGCAACGGAATATCATAACTCAAAGAACTATTTCATTTCACACTGCCATCTCACTGTAAATTTTCAAGGTCTCTAAAACAACATCTAATCACAGGATGCATTCACCTAACACACACAGGAGAGAATCCCTCTCATTTGGGTAATACTGTGGCCTCTATGCATAGCTTAAAATATTATTACTCCAGTGAACTGACACATAACAATAAGGCTAACCATTATCTCCAACATAATGAAGAAAAATTCTAACCTTTCAGTGGTTTTTCCATTTAACCCATCCACAACCTCCAGTGATGCATCTGACAACGACCAATTCAAACTAAGACACCTCTGTTCAACATCTGTTTGAACCGGGTGCGCAGCATTCACCAAGTAAGTATGAGATCTGTTGACCAGATAAGGCATTGGAAGCTCCGATGTAAATGCATCATCAACACGCTGTTTTATAGCTATTTCTAGCCCTCTTGTATCCTTGCAGTTTCCATTACCTATGAAACAAATCAACATCAGTCACATATAAGTAAATCAAATTTTTAAAAAAAAAAAAGCTAAGAATGCAGATGTTTCCATTTTTTCATCATATTCATTTTTCTACACAAAATTAATGTTTGGAAAAATCAGTTCCAGCATTGAGTTGGCAGAACAAAAATTATTTCACAGTTTCTTCTCCAGAGGCATCAACTGTTTTCACTGGATGCCTCCTTTTTGGAACAATTATCCTGCATAAAGCCTGCACAGTCCTTGCAGAAGACACCATTCAAATATAAACTGCAACACAAACTTTGATGCTCTAGATGAGAAAATATGCTAGAGTTTGCCCACGTTACTCCACATCCAATAGTACTTCTGGCTGCCTACTGAAAACCCCATCCTTTGCTCCATAGCATCTCCATGAACAGTCACCGAACTTCTATTAAATAGAAGGGCAATACATTACAAGTGATTATGTTTACTTTAAATACCACTTAGTTGAGCATATTAGAAGTTTTTTTATGGCTTTTAAGTAAAAGTGTCCAAACTTCCTCAGAAGGAACAGGCAGGCATTCACCAATTCTTGCAAGATCTTTGGAGCAGTTGAAAACCCTGGTTCTGTGTTAACAAAGGAAAAGCTGCTACAGCTCCAGCAGCTGGAGAACTCAGACATCAGTGTAGCAAGTTTCATAATATAAACACTGACAGGAAGAAACACCTGCAAACCTTCAGGAAAATATCCATTCATTCAATTCCACCACATAAATAAAAGCTACTGAAATGAGTTCTGGTAACTATATTCTTCCTGACTGCCACAAAATCCTGAGAATTCACTATCACGTTGGTAATCCCTGTTCTTCAACAAGACATCTATTTGCATTAATTAATGCAAAGCTGGGAGGAGTGCAGACCAGAGAGATAACATAAAATCAAAGAAAGACTTCCCAATAAAGCTCATAAGATAGCACTTACTGCTCAGCATAAAACTGAGCATTGCTGGCAGAGTTTTTTCCACCACTGCTCATTTCTACAAGTAACTAACACTGTCACCGTAAAGTCACCGTAACTGACCGAACAGTTAACACAGCACTTGTCACACCTGGTTATATTCTCAGTACCTAAAATTTCATTTTTTGTAAAATTGAATTCTGCACTCCAGCTTCTCTTACTCTAATACATAGTAAGAGAAAGACAATCTGGCAAGCTAAACCAAACACAATGACAGAAGAGGAAGCCTGAGTTCTACATTAGGCTATTTCAAGGGTGAGGAAAAAAAAACAACAACAAAATACACTTTGAACCTTTTCAGAAAAATACTTTAATTCTTTACAGAACCATCTTGGTTTAGGCCATGTTTTATGAAACCAAACACGAAAGCTTACCAAGGAGCACTGAAATTTGCATGAGGCTTACCTATAAGAATACTGTTGATATACACAGGTTCAATGAAGTGACTCAGCAAGGCTCCCTGAATACCAACCACTTCCCATTTTGTTAACTTGTCACTCGCTGACATACTGCTTGCTCTAACAGTTTTAGGTGGGCAACAAACAGTTAGGTAAATCTTGCCTTCTATAGCAACATGGAGACTCAGTTCTTCATTAGTTTCGTAAGCAGATACAGACTGTGGATTGAGATGTCTAAGGTAAGACAAGAACATTAATTTCAGTGAGAAAGTATGCTAATCAGAGATTACTGTGAAGTGGTCTCTAATACTCCTCAGAATACAATTATGAATAGATCTGGGGCTTAGACTATGCTCAGTATTTGGGAATTTTAGGAACACCACATTCAGCAGCTCAAGTGATCAGAATACTGAAATCAGTACTGAAATAAGAAACAGTAATTCAACCTAATCGTAGCCATCAGTTGTGCAAACATTAAAAAAGATCAGCACGTGCTACAAACAAGCTATCTCTGTGTCTACTTACACTATGACAGAAGTTACTTGAAGGCTGTTCATCTTGTGAAAAAGCAGCTGTAAGGTTGTTAATCTCCTTTAAAACATAACTTACACTGCAATTCTTCAAAATATTTAAAACAAGCAGATGCAACACACTAGGGAGACAAAACAGTGATTGTTCTGAAGTAAAACAGTTTTCCCCCTTCACTGAAGAGGGCTAAGAAGTCAAAGCCTGATGAGTGCAGCTAACTCACCCCAACTTTATAGTAACTTACAATGTTTTGATCCAAGGTGCTTTTGCTTTACTACATTATTACAAAGCAACCATTTAATTTTGCCTTAAGTAACATACTACTGCCTGTTAATAAGCGCTCACATTCTGCTACTCAATGGATTACTTGCAAGGAGTTCCCTTCTAAAAGTGATCTTTAAATAGCTCTACATAGAAGCAAATCTGCTGTATTAGAAGAAAATACTTGCCAGAGTTTGTCTCGAGAGCACATACTAGAATTAACAAAAAGCAAGAGAAAAAGTGTTGAACCTGTGTTCTGTCTACTAGTACAGACTAGTTTTACAAACGTCATCCAGTCTTATCAACTATTTCCTTGTAAGAGCAGGCTATGGCATTGAAAGTAATCAAAAACCACCTGCAATTCCAAGGCAGGGGGGTAGGCGGGGGGAGCTCCCCCACTGTCCTGTGTACATGAAAGAGTTACGACTGAAGGACTTTCAGGGACCTTACTCCACTACATGGGACACAAAATAACATTGGTCATTAGAATTCGGTAAACCAGTGACTGCTGCTGTTTAATGTCAAATCTATTTAAAAAAAAACCACTTTCAGAAACTTAACAAAAGTAGAAGTGTCAAGATAAGCACAGGAATGTGTTTGTCCCATCAAGTTTCTCTCATTACTTTTTTTCTACGGAGCAGATCAGGAGCATATTGTCTCAATTCAAAGCCTTTTATTCACTTTTATTCACCACATCCTGTGGTGCAAAGGATGATACTAAGTCACCACATCCACTTGCTTCGTGGCTAAATTAATGATTTATTAGTATTTTAATGGCATCCTGGGAAGAAGGCGAACTAATAAGCAGCTATCCATAATAAACAAAGCCATCAACCTGAAACTATAACCCACGTAAAAGGTTTTTGCATCGTTACGTTGAGCTGTATCTCAAATACTTGTCACTCCCACCCTGCACATTAATGCTAGAACGCATGAAAGAATCAGAATAGCTCCCCCCGGCTTCGAAACATGGAACAACGCCTATTTTCCACACTCACCACGCATTTGTCCCTGCAAACAAATCAATCTTCCATTACTACATCTCTGAAAACACCAAGGTACTTACATCCGTGATTTTAACTGAGCGGTTCCTTTTGGAAGCTGATTCATGTAGAGAAAGACAGCTGTATTTTGCTTCAGGGTAAGCAGCTTTGAGCCTGGTGCAGGGCAAAATATGGACTTCTCTGTCCCCGCTGGATTTTCATTATAGAACAGCAAAAGATGTCTATAAAAATATCTAAAAGAAAGTGTTAAGTACCAGAACATGTGAAAAACACTAAAATGTTTGTTTACGTGAATATTCACATTTTTCACATTTAATTCACATTCTTTGAAAATAACCCAGAAGGTTTATAACTTCAAAATGCAAGTGCACTTATATTTATATTTGCAAAAGTAAAACTGAGAAGCCAGTGGCTGCAAGATCAATCGGTAACAACTTGTACACACATTCTCACCTAAGCAGAGAACGTCTGGCAATAACAATGGCATGGCTGTCATGCAGCACTCTTCCACAAGGTTCATAGCACTGACCATAATTGCATTCTCCTGTTCCTAGAGCTACAACTTCATGCTGTCCACCTAAAAAGAAACCACGTATTTTTATATGATTCTGGTCAGTTCACCTTGTCTTGGGCTGACAGGTGCCCACCAAGCTGCTCTCTCTCCCATGCCCTGTTCCCCAGCAGGTTGGGCTCGATGACCTTAAAGGTCTTTTCCAACCTAAATGATTTTATGAAGCAATAAAAAGCTCATAGATCAAGTTAAGGACAGGGAGATCACTTGCCATTTACCATCACGTGCCAAACAGACCAGAATCTTGGGGAAGATTAATTAATTGCCAATTAGAGTACAACAGCAAGAAACAAAATAAAACCAACCCTAAGAATACCTTTCCCTCACCTCCACTTTCTCCCAGGCTCATATCTATTTTCACTCCTGACCCTTCCACCTCCTCTCCTCAGTGGTGCAAGGGTGTGGGGAAACATCAGTTCCTAAGATGGCTGCTTTATCTTGGCTGCTCTCCCTCCTCCTCATTCTCCTTCCCTGCTGCAATATGGGGTCCCTCCCACAGGATACAGTCCTTCCATGAATCTCTCCAGCGTGGGTCCTTTCCCCAGGGTGCAGTCCTCCAGCAACAGAATGTGCCAGTCTAAGTCCCCCATGGGGTCACAGGTCCTGGTAGAAAACCTGCTACAGTGTAGGCTCCTCTCCATGGACCACAGCTCCTGCCAGAAGCCTACTCCTACATGGGATCCCCATGGGCTGCAGCTTCCTTTAGGGCATATCCACCTGCCCTGGCCTATACAGCCTTACCCTCTTTGAGACAGCACAATCCTTATGTAGGTCTTGAATACTTGCATGACTGTATCATAATCATGCATGTGGCAGACCCATCAGAACAGAGTATGTCAAAGAAGGAGAGCTACCCTCTATTCACTAGATGAAAAATGCATCAATCGAGGCTTTCTGTGAACACCAACACCCTCGGTTTTCTACTCCCCGATACCCACGATGTAAACAGACTTGCCTTTTTCAATGATGAAGGCAGCCAGTGAACTGCCACAACTTTGGTACTCGGGATATTTGGTAGTCAGGCTGCTAAATACTTCTTTAAGTGTTTCTGAAAGTTTTTGATACGTAAGGTGTCTTCCTTCTAAATAAAACAAGAAAAGCCAGACAGGGGGGAGGCAGGGCAGGAGAAAAGACCAATCGCCAAATTGTAAATCTGAACACATGGTAAAAGCACTACTTATCAACACACCCCCAGGGGATTCTAAAGATTATCAGGATGGACATAAGTAAATACAAGTTAAGATTACCTAAAGAATTTAGGCTTTTATTATTCACAGTAAGAAATCAGAGATATGGACTGAGTTTGCAATTCTGTGTGCAGTCAGTAATCAAGGACAGAAATGCTCTATTTGTCACTGAAGTAAATGGCTCGAATTTGTGTCCATGTGTAGAACCAACAGCCAGTCTCCTACGTTAGCAATGCTAACTCTTACCGTGTTCTTCAAAGAGCAGACATTTCAAATAACAGTTAACTTCACAGGGATCATTAAATTTAGCAACAGAATAATTAAAGAAAAAGAAAAAAGAAAAATTAAAAGTAAGTATTTGCTGGTAATTTGAACCAACAGAGGAAAACAAGGCTATTCCTTACCACAACAGATCCTTGACACACGAACAGAGTTGGCTGGAGTTTGGAGCTCAGCAGGAGTACAGGGATGACCTAAGAATTTAACAAAATTTCGAAGTGGCATGAACATTCCAAATTTCAAGACATGGATCTCACACTGTTTCCAGCACGTTAAAGCTTCTAATTCTCTACGAATTTTCTTTTCTGATTTTGAAGACCTTTTAATTGTAGAACTGCTTAGAAGCAATCCTCAAAGGAAAATAAATATTATGGTAACTTAATTCTTCTTAAAGTAGTAACTCAGTGGTGAGGCCTTTTAATTATAAAAATTCAAACCCCTTTAGTATCAACCTCATACCGCTGTTACCGAGTGAGCAGCAAATTAAGTGCACCAAATAAATTCACTCCTTCAGTATTCTCAGCTCTGTGCTACAAACCGGTGCAACTCCTAATACACAGAAGACAAAGGAAAAAAGTTTTCAAAACAGAAACACAGAACAAACAGCTCTGCTCAAAGGATTCAAAAGAATCTGACAGAGGGCCCCAACACAGAAGCATTTAGTAGAACTATACAGAGATTTTGGGTAGGAAACCTTTAAGCCAAGCCTTTCATACTCTAATTAGGTGTTGCTAGAATACTTACCTGACTTTTCAGAAGCCTTTGCTTCTGTATGCTCCAAGTTTAGTAGCTCATCAAGAGCCAGTTTAGCCGCATTTAATTTAGATTCCTTCTTGTTTTTTCCCAGTCCAGTCTTGTAGCTAACACCATCTACTACAGCACAAAAGGCAAAATAAGGCCTTATGATGTTGCCTTTAAAGGAGAAAAAAGCAGATACCATTAGTGAAATTATTTTAAGGTACTTTTATCCATAACTTTATGGGCTTCTATCTATTTCAAAACCAAGAACAAGACAAAAAGACAATTTTAGTGAAATACAACTCAAACCTTCCACCTCCTTGAGAATTTTGGTGGCTTTCACTTCACAGACTTTCAACAAAGTTCTGGTAGCAGCCAGAATTATATATAATTCATCTGATCAAATTCTGTAGTAATTATGAGACACAGCTGTGTAAACAATAAAAGGCATCCAAAAAGCAACTTATGTGAAGGGCACAGAAACTGACAGTAAAACAATTCATCTGTATTAACACCAGCAAAGCTAACTGCAGAAATTCAGATCACATCAAGGATGAGGAATTATTATTTAGGAAAAGAAGTAGTATTTACCTGCCACACTGGTTTCTTTCAATTCAAGTTGTACATGGCCAATTTGTGCAAACTGATGCAAGGCAGATACTGGGTTTATTACTCCTTGTTTGTATCTTGCAATCAACTCCTCTAGGACTTTTTTTGAAGGAAGTGCTGTCAACCGGGGTGCATGGGCTGCTTTCAAAAGTAAAAGTTTGGAAACAAAGTTAAGAACAAGTCTTTAGCAATTTAAATCTGCTTAGAAGAACAAAAACCAAAAACATTTACTTTAGAGCCATTAGCCTCTGAATACAGACAGGTATTGCATGTAAATACAACATGTATTTCCCCCTCCCCTCCCTTACAAACCAGTGATCAAATAAAAGTTGCTGATGGCAGATTCAAAAAAAATAAGGCAAGCAGTATGACTCCTTGTCATAAAACACTGTAGAAGTTTTATAGCAACCCACACTTTATTCAAAAAGCCTGTAACTCGCTGAAAGAAAGAGAAAACCCCTCACAAAGGGCTGCTGAATACAAAGGCAGACCTCTGGCTGAGGTCGCCAGGACAAAACAGGGAGAGCTGCAACGCACACCCACCCTGACCCTGCAGGTTCACCCGCCTGATGAACCGCTTGGAAACAGCACAGCAGGTCGGTGGGTGTTTCAGCCATCCTAGCCCAAGGCCCTTACTCTCTTCTGAGGGCGAGGGGAAGCGAGCTAAGTCCTATGAGACTTGTATAAATTGTGAGAAGCGTTCCCGAGGCAAGCCCACACTTGTGAGTTTCATTCGAAAGACAAGCTCTTCCAAGGAGCATACTGTATCAGGACAGGTGTCTTTGACTTGGTGATCTCCTACACAATAACCAACCAACATTTCCTGCAGCATCTATTTCTTTGGAAGATTAGTGTGTTCTTTCAGATTTATAGGAACAAATGAAATATTTTTCTGTGTATCAACAGCAGAATGAATGGAATCTTCTCAGGGTTGCCATATGCTCACGCACAAGTATCTCCCAGCCAAGAAGAATTCAATTAACTCCTCTTTCCAAATCTCATTATTACCTCAATACAATTATTGAAGAGAGAGTTCAAAATACAAGCCGGGACCACTGAAGCTACAGTTAAAGTTTTTCTCTGTGATCTCCATGCAAACTCACACAGCAGTACATACCCTGTATTTTGGTAACCTCTACAGCACTATTACTAACGCACAACTTGAAATTTATAATTATGAAACTCTGCAGACTATATAGCCCCACGCTGCAACAAATAAATCTCTTTAACAAACTTCCATAGGAAGAACACAGAAAATAGAGGAACAAGTTCAAGCAGATGCTAAGGCCGTAATTTAACAGAACATGGCAGGAGCAGCACAGGTTTGCAACCTTGCATAAAACAGAGAATAATGCAATTACTTTCGCTAGCATTAACAGTGTATTTGAATAGCTAATCTCGGCGTGTAAACGGAAAGCTCTACCTGGATTCTGCACCCTCTTTGGTACACCGGCCCTCTTGGAGGGTGGAGCTTTCGGCCTGGCAGCCTCAGGCGGAGGCGGCTTCTCTGAAGGCGGCTGCCCAGGAGGCTGAGCTGGAAACCTCTTCCTTTGTAGGGGGTCAAAGGCGGGGGGGATTCCAGCACTCAGAAACCAGCCATTGCTGCTGGTCATTTTTGATCAACCTATGCTAAGTTCAACAATAAAGTTACGAGATGTTAAAGGCGTGCTGCCAACTCCAGTCTTCTTAGTTGAGCCATTTCACAAGAGCGCTACGAACAACTCGCACTCTGCTTCCCTGCAGACTGGGGCTGAAGAGCCCAGACCCAGCGCCCTTCCAGTCCATCCCTCCCCTTCCCCAGGTTCAAAGCCGCTTCTCCTGCTCGTTAGCCACCTTCCCTCACGCTTTCAACCAAGACGCCATATAGCTCTGCGCCCTCCCTTTACAACCCGCTGGAAAGAGGAGACGACCCCCCAGACGGCTCCTGAGGTAAAAAAACCAAAACAAACTACAGCGGCAAAGCGTATTCCTGACAAGTTTGCAGGCTGACCTGCAGCTGAAGGCTTTGGTACCTGTTGTCCTGTGAGGACACCCACCCTGCTGGGCTCGGCTAGGAGGGTTACCGCCAGCGGGCAGGTGGAGCACGCCTGAGGCGAGAGCAGGGACCCTCCCTACGCGGATGGGCTCCGCCGGCCTTCAGGGGCCGCCCTCTCATCGCCAGGCACTAGAGCGGCGGGGAAGCCACCGCACAACGCCTACCTGTGGTGGAAGGAGGAGATCCCTCCGCGGGGCGGCGCGGCTGGGGAAGGAGAGCCTGGTCCCGGCACCACAATGGCCGCCGACCAACCTGCCGCCTTCTCCGCTGTCTGGTCGGCTTCCTGTGCCGCTGGCAGGGCGGCATCCGAAACCGCCACAGCGCTGAGGGGCCGGGATCAGCCCAGCGGGGACTCGTTTGCCCGGGGAAGCACCGCTGTGGGCACGGCAATGAGACTCTGCACAGTTACACTTAAAACATTTTTTTTTTTTTTTTAATAAAGGAAGTTGAACAACAACCAAAAAAAAAAAAAAAAGCCCTGTACAGTAGTTAAATTTTATTACAAGTGTAATAAACATGGTTTTTAGCACTAAGGCAATCACAGTTTCATAAGTTATATATATATATATAATTTACACAAGTCTACATTGACAAATCAATTACCGGTCACATCAACGAGGGGTTTGTGTTATGGCAAATAACGTTTATGAAAATTCACAGTTAATCTGCAAGTATTTTAAAGATGCAGGAATCATATTGCACATAGTCAAACAGTGGCTGCTGAGGAGGAGATTTACAGTGTTCCAGCTTTTCCTTCACAGAATATACATTGGTCATCATCATCATCATGCAATAACTTCAAATACAGAATGGTATCATGTACCACGGTAAACAGTTACTCACAATGTAAGTTTTAAATAGAGTAGCAAAAAGCTGTTAGGTTTCTCTTTAAACCATATTTAAATTCTTAAAATATAATAAAACACTTTGATAAAATCAAACAGAATTACAGTTGTCACATTTTAGTATTCTTCTTTGTCTTTTCCTTTCTTTTCCTTCTCGTCCTGTAGTGCAGTACCAAGCTTCTTTATAAGGACTGACAGAACTTTGTCCAGAGGATCCATGACGCCACGCTGCAGCCACTTTGGAATGGTAGTCCTTGCGTGGTGAAAGCCCAGCTTTTGGAGGATGTAGTCAACTCCAACGGGATCAATTTTTCTCCCAGTCCAGGATATCAGTCTAAAAAAACCAATCAATAGGGGAGACTCAATCTCAAACATGGCATTTTTATAAACAAACATCCATTTTTACCATTTACCAACTAAAGTCCAACAATCATAGTTTCAAACTTAGTTTATATAAATGAGCTGAAGATAGAATCATAGAATCACAGAACTGTCTAGGTTGGAAGGGACCTTTTAAGATCATCTAGTCCAACCACCAACCTGACTTTGATAAAAAAAAGCTATCACCAAACCATGCCACTAAGCACTATGCCAACCCGCCTTTTGAATACCTCCAGGGATGGTGCCTCAGCCACCCTCCTGGGCAGCCCATTCCAATGCTTAATAATCCCTTCAGTGTAGAAATTTTTCCTAACATCCAATCCCCTGGAGAAACTTGAGGCCATTGTAACTTGGGAGAAGAGACCATCTTCTCTTGGGAGAAGATGACCAATAGAACATCCTCTCAAAGGAAGAAGATGCTTGAAGAGGCAAAAACCCAGACTTGGCTGTCTCCAGATTACCCTGAAATTGATTTATTATTACTGGATGATCCAAGGCCTGGATTGATGTGGTGTTTTGATTTGTGAATGAACACTTAGGTGCTCCAGCAGTGTCAACAGAGGTTAAAAAAGAAACAAAGCCTGATAGAGGCAAAAGGAATTTTTAGTGATTACAAGCGTACTTTAAGAGCATCAGGCTGCTGCTGGACACACTATTCTTTCATGCTAAGTTTAAACTGCCACATAGCAACTAGTACTTAGTGCTTCTTATTTTAAGGTGACTGCTTAAAGAAGTAAAACTGGAATGCTGGAACTGAAAAACTGCAAGATGAAAAACCATGGCAGAAAGTGAAATTTTGAGAAGCCTCCAACTTCTTTCATCTACGTGAATTCTAATCTAGAAGCTAATTGATGTAACAGACAGCTGGATTAGCCAGCTTTTGTCATGCCCTGTAGCAGGAATCTTTCATGGCAGCACCAATGGCCAAAGACCAACTTGTAACAGCATCCACGTGATTCATCCTCTTAGGAGCTGAACAGCATCGAGTTGGGAACACTTGAGGTTTTCAGGACAGTACCGACAGAGAAAATGCAAAGTCGGAGAGATTGCAGATAAACCTGCTTGTTACCTGAGCGTGGGTTCCAAATGCCAAGTATTGCACATAAATTCTCTCCAGTCAACTGTAGTGTAAGTAATGCTTTCCTCCCCCTCTTTGTCAGTGGAGCTGTCCTCAAGAACACCCACAGAGTTCTTCTGCCCTGGACGAGCAGCCAAAATGCGAGGAGGAAAAATTGCTACGCAATGGAAAGAGGGAAAAACCCCACCCCAGTCAGTCACAGGCATCTCACTTCAATTCTCTTTGTACATCATTTAAAGAAACACAAGCACAAATTGCAAAAAAGAGAGAACCACCTTGTTTCTAGCAAACAGTTTTGGGTTGAACAAAGCGCTAGTAAAAAAATACTCCGTGAAAACTGTAATAGACACTGGGTAACACTGGAACGTGGGATTCTTCCTTCTCTCTGCATCCGTATCCCAAAGCACACGGCATGCCATCAGTCAGTTCTCTGCAGCATACTGCACCAGGGTGCTGCGCTAGAGCTAACCCGCTGTACCCACACGCTGCAGCCACAGAGCGCCCGGCAGAGATAGGAGCACAGCTCCCTGCACAGCAGTGGCATGTCAGAGTAGTGATGCTACAAGGTTTGTAAGTCCATAGGCAACTACTCTGCCTCCAGTCCTATAGGAGCTGACTTACAACCAGATCAAGGATTTTCTGAACAATGTCGAGAAGTGTCAAAATACCTCTTGGCTTTCAGTCTAAAATAGCCTGGAAAAGAACTTTCTGTTACTGCATAGTTAAACTTTACTTTTTCAGCAACTGAAAGAGGTAACTCTCAGTTCATAACAGTGTCTAGATTTCAGGAACATTTAATACTACTTCTTTTGACTTCAATGGAAGCAGTTAGGCTTAACTTTTTAAAAATTACCTCAATTTTTAACAAGTCAATTCTATTGATAAGTATGAACATATTTACTGTCAAATAGCCTGACAACTGCAGATTGTAAGCTCAGAACGTAACAACTTACCTTTTTCTTTTTCTTTCAGATAAGCAGATACCAAGTCATGCAGAAACATGATCAGTTCAGCGTCCATAGTTACACAAATGTGGTCTGTAAATTCAGTTACTACACTGCATTCCACCTTTGGTTTAACACTTGTATCTACAGTCAGATAAAAACAGTATCAATACACTTCCAAGTACATACAGTATACATAAAAGTACACAGAATCTGAGTACAAATAATTTGACGGTGACATTGCTGTTACTGAACCAGAGTCCAGGAAGGACCACAAATAACATTTGTTTTTAGCAGCCTCAGCATTTTTTTTAACAGTTCTCCCAGCAGAGTAATTTCTGGTATTTTATGGAAGATGTTGAAAATAAAGAAATGCCACCACATGGCAACCTGGATCATACTCAAAGGGGAAAGCCAGCCTAGAGTGGTATCACTACCTTGTGCTATGCTGTCAGTGCATGGTTTTAGAGAATAAGAAAAGCTGTTAGACTCCAGCTACTGAAAAAAACCCCAACAATCCAACCAAAACCCAACAGCTTGACTTATCTAGCAATACTGGCTAGGATCAGGAGTAAAACCACAGCTCAACCACGATAAACATCTATATTAATGCCTTATACCTTCAGAAGTCTTATTTCCCACCAGTTCCAAAGACAACATTTTGAAAACAAAAGGGTAAAATTTAGGTTCCTATCTCATATTTCCCTTTTCAGAACAGCCTTACTCTCTAACATTTTAATAAAAATAAGAAAAAAAAAAATCCCTAAAACCAGGCTAGCTGAAATTTTCATATACATTTTTCTTTGTAAGTGTTTTTTTTCTCTAGTGGCCAGTCTCTGGACTAGATCTTCACTCTCTCATTAGAATTCTCCTCACATTTTATTATGGAATGGTATCCTTTCTGGCAAATCTGCAGTAATTCTCAGATTCAATCCTTTGCTCAGCACAGTAGATTTGCATTTAACTCCTCATTTATGAGAAATAGCTTTGGATCAGGAAAATACAAAAAACGTTTACTGCACCTTGTAATGAAGGTTCTTGGGGCTCTTGAACATGAATAGATTTAAAATCCAGCTGCATCCTTGGCAATGCAAAGATGGTTTCAGTTTCATGGTTGTAACTGGAGCCACCTCTGAATCCACTTAGCAAGCTTGAGCTTTTCACTGTTGTGCTGCTCTCTGGGTTGTTAGCATCAACGTTTCGAAGCAGGTTTAACTCTACAGGGACAATGGGAAATTCCTGAATTCAGTAGCCGTTAAAAAAGGGTCCCTGTCAGCACCGAGGGTGACACATTTCATACAAAATACATCTCATAAGGCGGGGGGAGGAGATTAGTTTCAGTACTGCAAATTTAAGCACTTCGAAGAATCTTTCTTAGTTTTTTGGGTTTTACTCATCTGACCACTCTACCATAACTCTATTCTAGTAACGAGCTTTCAGTTAAATGAGATATACACTGTATGGGTTCAAAGTGTGCCCTTTGTGTTCAAAAATATGGTAGCACTTAACATGAAAATAAATGCTTCTGATTGATACAGGTAATACCTATATTTAGTGAGGCAGCATCGCTGTCAGAAATCACTGCTGACCAGAAATCCAACTTTGTCACAAGACTTTTACCATGGTACACACGCATCATTTCAATTAGTTTCCAGTTGTTAAAATTGTGACAAAACAAAAGAGCTAAGAAAGGTTACTATTTTATTGTAAAATCGCTGCTGTATGATTATTAAGAAGATTATATTCTTTATCCTGTTCCCAAAAGCATGGCTACAGGACATCAAACAAAATGCTGGGTTTGTTGTTTATATACTTAAGCGCTGTGCATGTAGCAGAAGAGGGCTACACAAAAACGTAACAGACAGCGCCTCTGTTCATGAGCTTCAACTGCTAAAGCCTGTTGCCTTTCAAGTGGAGTAATAGTATCAATATTTTTAAAATATTTTTTAAAGAAACTGTCATCTGCTCCTTTCTCACTATATGCCATATTCTGCTGTTCTCCCTTTCACAGAAATTCTATTGACATCATCTACTGATTCTACTGATTTGACAGTTTGTAAGCGACAGCTGTATTTTAAGAATTCTTTCAACTTTACCTTGAAAGATTTATTTTCTAATTAACAACAATTGAAAGATACAATTCAAAATGCTTTAAGGACTAGAAGCAGCTGAAGGTTGAAAAGCTTTAGGCAGGTGAGTGTTTTTCAAGTGTTAGTCTTAAGTGGTGACAGAAAACTAAAATATATTCCTACTTCACCACAATAAGTGCTTCATATACAGTGAAATATAATCCTGGTGTCACAAAATCACTGGATGTGAAACAAGAAAATGTTCTGCATGTAGCAGAAGAGAAGACTAGAACTACTGCAAAGCCAGATATGTAAATGTCTTGTACACAACAGCATTTTGGCTTTACTGCACAGTTTGAAAAGGGGGTTAGCTCAGTCACACTTCCAGCTGTTCTGCATACTGCTGTGCCTCACTCCATAAGATTCTCAAGAAGAAACAACCTTCATCATTTCGAATTCCCTCCTCCCTGTAGCCCACTTGAAATTAAGCAGCTTTTAACCAGCAGGATCTGCACTGCCTGGCAGGCACACCAACCCCCACACTTGATGAGTCTAACCTTCGTTCCTTGTGGCTGTAACGTAATTGAACCACTCTTTCACGCTGGCAACTCCATGTGGGGGGTTCTCATGGCGGCGCCTTGTAATCTTTGTGATTGTCGCCATAGGGCTCTCCAGGGCTCCACACGGTTTGGTGACCATAGTGTTATGGCCCAAATGAAAGTCCAGGGTTTGCACTATATAGGTGGAGTGTTCACTTGTACCTGCATTGAAGGTGTGGGGGGAGAGAGAGAGAGAGTGAGAAGTAAAATGGA
This sequence comes from Jacana jacana, assembly GCA_013400555.1. Classification (NCBI taxonomy): domain Eukaryota; kingdom Metazoa; phylum Chordata; class Aves; order Charadriiformes; family Jacanidae; genus Jacana; species Jacana jacana. The sequence goes on along the minus strand of VZTM01015169.1, from coordinate 24,847 downwards.
AAATGCATCTTGGTACAGGTAGAAGGATTTCTCCTCTTACTCTCCTCACACAGGTATTCAGCCTGAAGGTTTAGTATGGCAGTGGTATTAGAACCTGGTATAAAGCTCATAAACGACAGAAAAATTAAATCCTCAGTAGCTACAGAGTAAAAATTTCTCAACATAAAGACAAATATAAGCAATAAGACCATCAAAATTCATCATACAGAAATAAAGGATTACATAAAGAGACATGCAATTAATGAGGCAGATGATATGCCTACAAAAGGCCTTATAAGGGACATATCTAGTATATTTGAAAATGTGCTTTACATAAATGAAGCAAATTGTGGTAAAGATGGTGAGGGGATAGATTTAGGTAAATTGTATATCTTAGGGGTATACTCTTGATTCAGATTTAAAGTAAGTTTTTCTTTGATTTCTTCTTACATACAATACAATCTTAAAGCTCCTCATTTAAAGAAATTTAGAGAAGGGAGGCAATAATTTAAATTACCATCTTCCCAAACTTTCTGTGCTTCTGTCCAAAAGGCAATATTGGGTTCTTCGAGGTGAAATAAGGCCCATGATTTTGAGCGGAAATTAGGCCCATGAAAACAAGCCAGCGTCATGTGGTTTCCATGCAGGCTCATGGATCCTCCAAATTGCATTCCATCTTCTGGCAATGGCATCTGAAATAAGGATATATGGCACCCAGACACCACTTTCAAAACTCCTGGCCAATGGCGATGATGGGCTGCATCCAAGACTGTAAAGTAAACAGTGCAATAGTTAAGAACAAACTTTAGAAAGAGAAAGATAGAGGAAAATTGCTGCCATATTTGTATTTGCAATAAACCATGGAATTGAGAGCAGTGTTTTCTAATCTATTTCGTAGGCACGGTTTGATCTTTATGATCTAAGATGGTTGCAGCTTAAGAGTATCCAAACAAGCATACTTGGAAATCAATGACTCGTTGTGTTCAGACAAATCATGGTTTCAGCTCATGGTTAGTCACCAGTAAGAGTAACATCACACTTCCACTGCTACTCGAAGTAGAAATGCTTCTCTATGAAATAGTTTTCAGAGTCTATTTTGAAGTCTATTTCAACTCTACTGAAATAGTTTGAAAACTGTAAAAAAAGACTTCTTGTAATTTTTTAAACAGAAATACTTATTTTTAACTAAACTCCCAAAATAACATAAGTTAGTTCATTATTGTATGTCAGGTCTAGCAGGTGCTCGAGGTATTTGCATTCCTCATTGCAAGGTTATTGCCAGCCCAAATTTACGGGAAGAATGTACTGAAGAAGCTATTTCAAGTCAAATAGAAATACTTGCAGATATAAAGTGCTCAGATTAGCTGTTGCAATTAAAGCATCCTACTTGGGAAGTGTACTGGTTTTTGTACAACTTACACTGCTCATGTGAGCTTCTCTCTAAGTTGTTGGCCATTGTCTTGGGAGGAAGGTAAGGAACAGGTCCCCAGGTGGACAAAGCTCGCTTGCTTGTATCAAACTGCTGAGTAAAGAACTCCTGGAGTTTCATTCCTATTTTTATTAAGTCTGGTGTAGTTGATCTTGAAATCATCACTTGAAAGATATCCCATTTCAAATCTCCATGGACAAATATCTCGCTAGATATTAAAAACAGCAAGAACATTAATTTATTTCCTACTGACAGAGACAAAACCCCACAAACAATGAACCTTTTGCTTTCCAGCAGACATTTATATTTTTGGTTAGCAATACTGGACAGAAGACATATAGGTCAAATTTGACCTTATCAAACATTATACATTCTTAACACAGGAAGCAGCGTTACCTTTTATCAGAGATGCTCGAGTCCAAAGCATTATACAGATTAATTTTCCATTCATCCTGTAGTTTCAGATCAGCATTACTGAAGATTCCCATTAGGATACTGGACCCCATATAGTCAACACGTGCTTCAGTAGAACCCATGGTAATTTGAATTTTATGACTGGGCTGTTGGTTTGGGTGTTCAGAAATATGAGCTGAAATAGAACCAAAGCAATAAAGTTTTTCCAGTGAGATCACCCTATGAGATCACAAGGAGAGGGACTCTTTGTCAGGAAGTGTAGTGACAGGACAAGAGATAATGGCTTCAAATTGGAAAAGGGGAGATTTAGGTTAGATACTAGAAAGAAATTCTTTCCTGTGAGGCTGGTGAGGCACTGGAACAGGTACCCAGGGAATCTGTGAATGCTCCATCCCTGGAAGTGTTTAAGGCCAGGCTGGATGGGGCTTTGAGCAACCTGGTCTGACAGGAGATGTCCCTGCCTATGGCAGGGGGTTGGAATTTGATAATTATTAAGGTCCCTTCCAACTCTAACCATTCTATGATTCTATGCCATCAATGTAAAACAGAGGGACAGAGAAAACAAAGCGCTGCTTTTTTCCAGACAAACAGGGAGGTCATGACTGGTGCAGCACCAGACCACCCAGCATCTTTCCAAAGTCAGTTTTGCTTTTCCCAGATGATAAGCACTTGTGAAATTCTAGGAGGAGCTGAAATTCTATCAAATCTTTCAGCTGTCATCTGTCCAGACTGCTGAAGGGGGCTGGGGGGTTGCACAACTAGATAGTGTGATATTAGAGCAACCCTGAGACTGAATCACCCTGATCAGGTGACTGTCCCTTCAATTCAAAGTGTATTTCGTATCAGAATACATAAGTAAGAACCCAAAGTTTTTATATACTCGCAGGCTCACAAAGCAAGGTGCGGTGTCTCTTTAGTTTTTCACATGTATTTGTCTGCAGTATATACTAAGACCTGGCAGCTTTCCAACTTACCCACCATCTCCAGGGTATTAACATCTATGGTACCGCCAACAACTCCCCCTCTGGAGTCCAACTGAGATCTTCCTAAGCCAACAGACATGCTAATTTCCCGATCTCTGCTACTACCCACGGACAGACGACCCTGGCTCTTCAAACCACTGGTGGTCCACCTAGAACAGAGGTGAAAACAGACAACAGTTTTCCAGGCTGTCAAAAGAGAAACTGAAAATTATTTGTTAGAAAGCAGTAAATAATGTGGTTTAACCATACGTGACTTCAGGATTAAGCACCTACCAGTATTTGTGAGGGGCTTAACAGTTCAAAACTGGGAAAGTTAGGATTTTAATGCTAGAAGACAACACACTGCTAACAGTCTGTGGGGAAAATGGTCTTTTTTTTTTTTTTTTCTCCACAAAAGCCAACACCATTGGTTAAAACATGCTTGATCTTTTTTTATACTTACGTAGTATTGCCCATTACATTGCTCATATTCATCTGAACATTTAGTTGTTTTAGGTTCATAGCAAATACAACCAGTGTTTCCCACGGTGTTCCTTGCTGGCTTCCAGCTTTATTTGACTTATTAAATGGAGTTGATGTTTTTGAGAGAGTATCTAAACAAAAAGTAGACAAAAATTTAAATTATTCCACGTGCTAGAAAGAATTGCAAAATATATCCATTTTATGTATTGCAAAAGGATAGATTAACACCATACTGAAGGACCATCACAAAACTATGAGTGAGGATAAGGGAGAACTAAAGGATCTGCAATATGTGTTGCTTTAGTTGTAATAGAAAATGACTCATTTTACACATTTATGTAACTAATATCTTTAAGATAAATGATTTTTAATTTGCAGTTGGTCATGCAAGAGCATATTTTACATTATTCAGCTGTTTAAAAATACCAGTGTATTCAGAAAATGAATGATTCCTATTTGAATATTCAGGTAGCAGTTATTTGCACAAGTGCCAAGTCAGATTTCATGTATTAGAGTTTTCTTTGCTCTTCTCACAAAAATCCTGGCAATTCTCTTAGAAGCCTGTACTTCCTTTGCGCTTCCTATGAACAAGCCACGCTACCAGCCATAAATCTTTTTCCTAAACACTGTTCATAGATAATGTCTTGCTTGCACTGGATACTTGTCCTTTCTTTTGTCACAGGTGCTTTTCCTGGATGAAAATAAGTACCATATTCTAAATCTCCTATCTCTATCTAATGCTGCAAATATTCCACACAGCCAGTACTACATTGCTATAAATTTGTAGTAAGAGAAATGAAAAGTAACTTTGCTTCGTATATAGAAACTACCCTTAATTTAGACCTCTTGTATGAGCCCAAAGTCTCAGATGAAATGAAATACCTGACACCTCACCTGTGAGCTGTGACACTGACCCTCTGCTAGGAGCGCGGTAATTGCTTGGATGAGAATAGAGACCCAAGAAGATGAGAATGCAATCAAGTTAGGCTGGAGAACTCACCTAATCCCAGCTAAACAAATCCTATTCTAGTAAGAGAAACTGCAATGTTATAAAAAGTAGGCTAACAAAGTACACTGATTCCTCCGTTTCAGATATTCTCCTTTCTCTAAGCCATTGACTCTCCAGCCCCAGGCACAGTGGAAAAGAATTTTTTACGGTTGCTTTCTACAAACGAGTAATGACACACTTTTTTGCTACACCTGATAGCAATACTTCAAAGAAATCATTGTCTGCTAACCTCTCTGAGGCACAGAAGAGTCAGACACGCTCCTGGATCTTGTAACAGCTGGAGACTTCAAACTGTGCGACGCTGTTCCGGGTGACATACTGCTGCTTGCACTGTGCTCACTAAACACATTGGGTGACTGTGCCATGTGTGTAAAAGAAGCAGACTGGCAGGGCTGCTCCCACGTCCTGCAGTACGCTTTGCGTGATGACTCAGGAGAAAGGTGCTGGCTCACCCCTTCAATTGAATCTGGTGTTCCAGGACCCGATGCTACTAGAAATAAAGCAGCGAATGAAAAGCAGATAAATGACTTCATTTTTCTTTGACAATATTCTCCCATATACTAAGAAGTATTCGGAGAGTGTCAAAATAGCTTTCATTTATCATAACTAAAGGTTTTCTGCTGTCTTCATTACTATAAGCACTTCAGATAATTTAATTACTTTAGACATTTTCTGTTTCTTCTTTCTAGGATTTTCTATTAAACTTATTAGAGTGACTCCATATGGAATAAATTGTAATACATTTATATCTAGTCACACATGTAATACACAGGTAAGAATGTTTTTAAAATTCCTCCTACAACCCCTTGTACAAAAAGGCTTTTCACGGTGAGAAGCATCTTACCTGGCAGATTTATTGTTTGATCACCTAGGAAAAGCCGTCTAGCGATGCTTCTCCTGTACCAAGCCCTTGGGAAGGCTAGAATCTCACTGAGGCGCCGCATATCGTATTTAAAAGAAGCAGATCCTATATCACAGACAGCTGACAACGAAAAAGCATATACACACAACTGTAAACTCTCAATAGTAACAGGTTTTGGTAACCAAATCTGATTAACAAGTCTTCAGTACAGTCAACTATAACCCTTCTCATCTAAGGGCTCTAATGAGAGATTAATCATAACCATCCTGCTGGTTGTGCCCAGTAACTCAGGATCCCATCTGCAGTGGCGGAAAATAAATACATAATACACAAATCTTTAAACCGCACTTTTCCTTCATTTAATTCTCCTGTGGGAGATTCTCCTGCTGGAAAGCAGGGCCTTGGCACACCTTACCGCTCCTTGGGAAGACAAATGCCATAACCATCAACCTAGAATCGTAGAATGGTTAGAGCTGGAATGGACCTTAAAGATCATTAAGTTCCAACTTCCCAACCATCTCCACTTGCTTCTCCTTCCCCTGAGCTTTCATTACTGAGTACATCATATGCTGTGGAATACTCCTTTGATAGTTTGGGCCAGCTGCACTAGCTGTATCGCTCTCAGGCAGAGTGGGAAAGAGGGAAGGCCTTTACACTGGGAAATCCCTATTCAGCAACAGCAGAAACACTGGCCTGTTGCCAATACTGTTTCAGCCAAAAATTCAAAGCATAGCACCACATGGGCTGCTATGAAGAAAGTTAACTGCCTCCTAGCCAGAGCCAGTACAATCTCAAAATAATCAAGGGTTAAGTCACACAGACTGATGTTAGAGATGGGTTTAGAGCAAGCTCTCTTAGTTAAATTACATGACTTGGGAGGCTAAAAAGGTGTATTTGCAAGTAGGTACTTGCAAGTAGATACAATTTAATGTATCGATCCTTACTTCATCCCAAAGGAGCAAAAATTTTACTACACACTACAAGTAGAGATGGTCTCCTAACATCTACAAAAGCTGCTGAGAGTAAAGTTATCACCGGAACAGCAGTTCTCCAATTAGCTGAGCAGATGGGATTAAAATGAAACAGGCATTTACCAGATATGTTTATCAATGTGGTGTCTATCTTGCTGGTAGCTTTGCTCGCAGACTGACTCTCAAAAAAGGAGGAGCCTCCTGAACGCCTTATTCGTGACAGGCTGACTTTCACAAACTCCAGGTTAATGCTCAAGGAATCCTTCCGGCCAGTGACCGAAGTTGGTTCCTCGTCCACGTTACCTGGAAATAGAAAAGAAAAAGTTTAATCTTCTGTGACCTTTTCAACTCTCCAGCTCAGAAAACCATGCCAAACTTGAACAATGTTCATTAAGGCAAAACAAAAACTTGCTCTTTCTGTACCTAAGGCTCCTGATCCAGGGGTTAGAACAGTAACAGCTGATTTTTGTTTTCCAGCTCCATAGGGATGGAACACATAAAGGGAGAAGTCGGACATGCAGGCGGTAAAGCTCAGGCCTGAAGAGCTGCTACTAGAAGTGGTCAAGTCTGACTGACTGCTGCTGTGCCGCGTTCTGCCAAGGGGGCTGCCAAGTCCCGGTGATGAACCTGAAGTCACAGATTTTTTTTGCAGAAGTTAAGATTTAGCACAAAAGCATTTTCAAAGGTGAAATAATGCTGTTAACAGAAATACTAAACAGACCAAATGCACATCAAATTCTGCCCTTGTAGCAGCAACGTAGCTTAAATATTCTATGTATTGATGCTCGCCTTTTATAAGGGACAACTGGACTCACGTAACCAGCCCATGAAAAACTCCAATAATCTGTGCAAGCTTTTACAGGAAACCAATACACCATGAATAAATCCTTCTGAACTCACTAATACATAAACATCTAGCTTTCAGGTGCATCAAGGCCTATCTCCTACTCCAATTTTAGACAAGAGAACAGTATATTTATCTATGCTACAAGCTATATATAGTATAGACATTCCTATAGGTATTACCTGGTGCTCCAGATTTACTAACTGAATTCTTTGAGCCAGTCTGTGAAGTACTGCCACCAACTGACACATTTTCTGATGGGTTCATTGTACCTAACGTTTCCAGTTCTCCTCGGTTGGAAGAGAAAACAAGATCCAGGGAAGGCAACTTCAACATGCATTCAACTCTTGATACTGGCAAGCAACTGAACTTGATTTGAGAGGGCTGAAAGACAGAAAGAAAATAAAGCATTCGGTGAACAAGTAGGAAATACTAAAACCATCCCAACTTTAGCTTATAAAGTGCTACATATTTATTTTTAAAAACTAAATTACAGCCTTTTCAGGCTGGCTTTAGAATTAGTAAGATAACTGTATGCAAGTTGATACAGGGACATTGATTTCAGGGAATCCCTCCAGCGCCAGGGCTATTATTTGGACCTGGTTTTTTTTGAAAATTTAGGCACAGGAAGCCTGGATGCAGCAGAGGACATCAACATCCCCCTCTCTTCCTCCTCCCCTAGTCAATTCGCAGCATCACATGCAAGACCTTATACAGAACCACTTGAGCTAATGCTGAAAGCCTCAGCTCTCCTCAAAACGTTTGTGGCCAGATGAGCTTGCAAGTGAAAGCTGAGAGAATTGACAAATTGCTGTGGTGAATTTTCACAGGCATAAAAAACAAGAAAAAAGCATCTGTTAGAATATGTTGTTCAATTTGGGAACATAATTAAATGTATACCAGAAAAAAAATGTTGTTTGAACAAAGCAGAACAATATAATAGCAACGTTCAGATCAGGTTCGAGTGCTCTGAATCTCTCTGCAGTAGCTCTTTTCCCTGGCACATGTAAGAAGTGCAGACACATCAAATATTAAACAGTGTGAATAATGCCTTCTAGATGATATAGATTCCTACATTGCCTGTATAAACTGAGAAAATCTTTAATTATTTTTGTTTTGTAAAGGTATCTATAAATAGTGCATAGAAATACTACTTATAAAAGATGTATTTTCAAAAGAAGTCCAAAAGAGACAAGGAAGAAGAAGTGATTTAAAAGGTTCAAAACTTTTGTGACTTTTCCAAATAGCTCATTTCTTTGGTCTCCCAGAGACTAAAATATATCATGTAACTTCTGCTGAAGTAATTACATCATCACACTAGACATTAATATCTCAGAAAGGACACTTGAAAGTAATTTTTATTTTTTAAAAAGAAAACCTAGAAGCTGGGATTGTCATAAAGCCTGTGACTGGAGTTACTGTACTGAATGTTGAGTTAAAACCTCACCTGAACTCGTACATAAACCACCACATCTACAGGGAAGGATGAATATGCTGATGTTGAAGACGATACTAATGATGTTGTAGACTCTTCTAAGGGATCTTGTATATCGAATTGTCCCATGTCTTCATCCTGTGAACTAACAGCTTTGAACAAGGACAAGAACTCATTAGCAAGTGGAATTTAACGGGAAGATCAGCTCAATGTCACCAGAAGATGAAAAAGTGTAGAGTACTAGGTTACAAAGTTACCTGTGTAATTCCTTTCAATAGGTGTAATTGGAATGGTTTCAAGAGCTTTCTCTAGGAAGTCCAGTAAGCATGGGCTGATCACCATTTCCTCTGGCAATGACTGGAGTGCAACCCATGCATACAGTTTAGCAGTTTTCACTCCACCACTTCCTTTCCCTTTGGCTGCAACATGTACAAGACACATTTGTCTAACGCGATACCACACAACAGTAACTGACTGATAAACATTAGAAGATAATTCATAACTAAGAGCTGTTTCCTCTAAGTCTCGGTATCATCATCTGAAAAAGCAAAAACTAAACAGGTTAGACAAAATTAAGCTGTAAGTTTACCCTAAGAAAACTGTGCAAACCCACTATTAGCCTGTCGTGCTTGCTTGTAATACCATTGTGCATGTTCTGCACCAAGCACTCATTGTCACATGTCATTGTCACCACTTTGCTGAGTAAAACACGGCACTGAAGTCAGACACAAGTAATTCTTCTCCAAATACACAATGCGAAGTAACCGCAGCTGACTGGAAATGAAGGTAGAATTAGGAAAAATATATACATGAGCCTGGAAAGAGTATCAGTTTAAAGTGAGAAAATATACCAAAAAAATTAAAACTGAAAATGGCAAGCCCTACTATATTTATGCAAAGAATAATTGAAGATTATAAAGCAGTGTTCCTTAAAACCTGGAGCTAGCCAGAGTAGAAACTAATAAAAAGATTATTATCTTCTAAACCTGTGGAAGAATCTAGCACTTGGATCCACGCTCACCAAAATATAAACATGCACAGAAGGTATTACTACCAGCTCAATTACTGTCTCTATGAAATACAGCTATTAGAATGGAGATAAATTAACATCTTGATTTTAAATACTCCAAGACAGACATTATTTAAGTGACTAAAATGAAGCTTAAAAATCCTTTTAGTTGCTAAAAAATGCCAAGCACTGAATTAGCGCAATGCAAACTATTGCGTTTTGTCCTTATTCTGCTCTTATTGGAGACCAAAGGCAATAAGACAACGTGGTTTTCATTCCAGAGGAAAAGTAATATTAAAAAAGTAGTATAAATAAAAGTGTTTCAAAACAAATCAGAGCTAATAAATATTTATAAAAATACAATGCATAAAGAAAAAAAAGTTACTGCAATCCCTAGTTTTGTGTGATCACATAAACGTTTCCCAAGTGCAACTTCCATAAGCCCCACCCCAAATGTAGAGCTTGCAGACCGAGAAACAAGACTCAGTAACTGGACGTGACATGGTAAAAATTAAAAGGCAAAGATTGGAAAGAAGATAGGAAAATAAAGAGCAGAATTGAAAAGAAGTAGTATAAACCAAGATTATAAACATTCAGTAATCATAAAGAGGATGGACACTCAAAAGGAGTAACAACTACTGGTTTAACAGCATGGATAGTTGAGGAGCCCCCATTTCACTGTTCTCTCCCAGCATCTCTGCTGGTTTTATTGAAAAAACCAAACAAAACCAAAACAAATCCACAAAAAAGCCCCACAGAACTGTTTTCAGTTACCAATTTTGCCTGCTCATCAAATTTTGATTTTTGTTTTTCAACTGATATTCAAATGCCAAAGGAGAGAAGAGTGAATGTCTCAGAAGTTGGAGGTGCAATCTACATATCTCTAGATCTGACACGATCTAAGAACAGACTCCTGCTTGAAAACAGGAATCACTGGAGATAAAACAAAACTTTACGTAATCAAACTTGTGATATTCCAAATCATGGCTATATAAAGGCCTGCAACAGTTAAGGACACTGGTCTGGTATTTTGATGAATACAAGTATGTCTAATCAGCTGCTTCAGTACTACAAGAAATAGCCCAGCTCCAGAAAGCAGTAAGTCACACATCACTGGTGCAGCAGAAGGCACTTAAATGCTGAAAGTAAGATTCTTTTTTTTTCTTGGATTATGAAGAATAAAGCAGTCAGCATTCACTTTTTAGACAGATACTTAAAATTTACTTTCCATTAATAAGCATTATTTTGTTAAATGAAAATAGGAAGAAGGCAGTGACAGCCCACTACTGGGATATGCTGACTATGACAGAAATGTTCCTGAGATTGGTTTGGCAAGAGATTTCTAAAAATGCAGCTTTATGAACTGCATTCATACTTCTGAAATCGGGGTTCTGCAGCCAAAGGTAAAGACCTGATAAGTCTTGACAGCGCTTCAGGTAACGTGCAGACAGATCTAAAGCTAGTAGATTACACAAAGAAAAGATATATATCCAGCACAGTTTTAGAAGGTTACTGACTATAAGTACCTGATGGGATGGGTGGGGGCTGGGGAGGAAGTAAGGTGTTAGTCTTGCTGTGGATAGTGCTAGGTAAAGGAGGAGATGTGGCAGTATCTTTCATACCATACAGCTTGGACTCTTTGGAAAGGGTTCTTGGCAAAGAAGATCCTCGAGAAGTATTTGGCGATTCAGTCTTTAGAGTCTTAGAGTTGTAGTGCAACTGGAATGCAAAGAAAGAACAACTTACTGCAAACAAGTAGCTCAATTCCTATACAGCGGTTTGGTGTCACTCCTTCCTTTCAATTCTTTTTTTCCTCCTTACTTACAAAGATACCATTGTAAGATACGTTACGTTCCAATTCATAGCCCATGCACTGAAATCTTTTCACAAAAAAAACCCAAAAACCTAAAAAATATCTATCTATATAACTAAAAAACTATCAAGGAAACACAGACAAACAGAGGAAATGAACTATTTAGGAACAAGGCCTAAAGCTTGCTCCTCTGCTCCATTACATCTTACGGATCCTGTGCCACCAACTGCACTGCTTGCTTTCTGTCCTACTGTATGGTAGAATTATTCCAGTGCTGAACACCAGCATACAGAAAGTTGCATAAAAAAACCCCAACAATAAAATAGTCCAAGAGTTCACAATTCCTGTATGTGCATAACATACAACCAATGAAAATAACAAAGGCTGTAGAGAATGTTTAACTATTCCAAAATGTGACTAAGAAAGCAAGGCACAACTATAGTCCCTGAGTACACCCTGGAATACTGGAAAATGGACACACCTATGTTCCACATGGAAAGACTAGAGAAGTCAGGCTGTTTCAAAGAGAAGAGCATTGCCTCAACTGAACTGCATGAAGTTTCCATGGAGCCGTGACCTGTTTTTCCTATTCTTAGTCCATAGGATTTCAAACCACAAATACAAACGTTTCCAGTCACATTTCTGTTGAGGCCCTTTCTTATGAGGAAGCAATGATTAAAAACCAGGGGAGTGTACAGATTGACAGTGATTGGAGAACACTGTCTTAAAAATACAGGGTTTTATACAACCCCGGCTGCCATAATAAGCGACACAGAAAGAGTTGTGTGTCTTAGTGGGCCAACTATATAAGCTGCCCTTCCCATAAATTACTGATAGTGAACAGATCTTACTTCATTTAAAAAGGGCATACCATATAAAGTACCTGTCAGAGAAGAAAATATGCCAAACACATGTCTAATTTTAGACACAGAACTATTAATGGAACTGATTTCTTCCCATCACATAACATCACATACACTGTTTGTTAGGGAGCACCATTTGACACAGAATTATGTTTGATGGTACATACAAGACTTTTTTTCCTCCCCTAAGAAAACAAGGGTAACAGCACCTGTCAGGTTTCAAGGCAGTATTACAGAAATCATTATCCCTATTTTAGCAGTCTCTACATAACTGACAAGAGGTTTAGCCTGGGTGCTCTGTACGTATGGACGTTACACACTGTGACAATGGATTCACTTTGAAAACACCCTTGAGCAGAGAGAAAGAGCAAGTGCTTCCCTGCCGAGTTATACCCTGCCTTTACCTTTACATCCACCCCAGGAATATAAAACACTGTTGTTTCCACATCACTAGATTTTGTCTGTAGAGATGATGGCACTTTCTTGCCAGCAAGTAAGTGAGTAGTAGATGCATAATTAGTTTGAAATTTCTTCTTTTTTGAAGGAGACTCTTGATCCAGACTTCTGGAACTCCGATCATAGCTCCTAAAATAGATGCAAGGCCGATTATTAAAGCAAGCTTAATACTCCTATCAATAGCATATTTGTAATATTAAAAAACCTAGAGACACCTGAAACAAATTTGTAGCATTAACTATATAAGGAAGCATTTCAATCTCTGCTTTTGCTCTTTACTTTCTGTGACCTCTACTCCCTGTCAGCCCACTCTGGTTTCACCACTTTCATTATGTGATTATTTCAGACAGCAAAATCTACAAAATTATTATGTCATTAGAGAAACACCTTCCAGTGTTCCATACTCCTACAGTCAAGTTCATCGACACTACCCAGCCTGCTCTGTGAAAACCCTTTGATATGCAGAGAACACTCTCCAGTTTTCCTTCTCTGCTCTAAAGCCTGTCATCTTAACAGACTCATTATCCTTCTGTACCAATTCTTAGAAAAAAAGTGTCTTGGAAAGACAGAAACCAAATTGCTTTCTAGTTACAGATCTCCTCCTTGCCTCTCAGTAAGAAAAAGTACTTCTCATTTGTTCCTGTTCATTATAATTACAGTTAAAACAAGTAAATCTTGTTTCCTTATACTATGCTTATTAAGAATTATCTTTGTTGACAAATAAGTTTCTTAAAATTCACCATGTTATTAACAACATATCAAATTTTAAAAGGTAATGTAAAGCTGCCATTGGATCCCCAATCACAGACACATGAAAAAAAAGGAGAATTAAAAAACTGAGGATGAGAACAAACCCTATTAAGATCAGAAGTAAAGCACTTTTCTTGTCTCAGATCATTAAAAAAAACTATTTTCTTAAGAAAGATACCTAATATCAGCAGGCTTTTACACTCAAAATAATAGGAGCCCTCAGAGATTGTGAGAAAACACCTATAGCCCCATTATTAGTCAATATTCACTACATTGTAAAGTTATCTCTTTGGAGGCTGGAAAAAAATAATAATCTGAAAGGCTAACATTTCGTTCATGAAAGACAAAACATGATTTAAAAAATAAGCTCAGAAGAGAGGTATATGCTGATCCTTGTTAAACAAACACAGCTCCCCATGCCATACTCAGCCATAACAATTCTGACTTACGGTGATGCTATGAAGTAGTGATAATTACTCCAAATAAAGGGATGGTAACAAACTAACATGTACATCCTCTATGCTTTTCGAGCAGGTCAGGGCTTAGGAATCATTAATTATTGCACATATGTTCATAACTTAAGTGATGGAAACATCAGAGGGGCGTAAGAGCTGAAGTCACATCAAGCAGTCAGTAGCCATATGAAGAATGGGGTAAAAGTAACACATTTCTTACCTTCGTAAACTAATGTCATCATGTTCTTGCTGAAGCATGGTAGGATGCAGTACGCATTTTCCACAATCAATTTCAACCCTGATATCAAGTTCAAAGTCAATGTTTCTCTCTGTGGTTGTGCCAGTCACACTTCTGTTGGTAGGTGTAGTCGGCCAGCGCTCGGTGAACAGCTGGTGGACAGCAGCGAAGCCTGTTGCTTTCTTGCGAGAGGTGCTCCTGCAGCAGGCACAACGCTGGATTAGACATCAGTGTGACATTTACCTCCACAGGCGGGAGGAGACATTCCTAGACTATGTCTACGCTCAGTATATAATCTTTTAAGAACTTTTCTGGAAAAGGCCTCATCCGATACAGCGATCCACCTTTCATTAGCCCATTACTAAGCATCCTTTCAGAGGATAGGGTACTGCAGAGAATTAAGCATTTCTTGGATTCTTAATGAAGAGAAGGAACAAAAAGATATATACAATTATTTTTGTATTCGCAAATATTTACTTTATTACAGGCACTTTGTGGAGGTATAATCACTGGATGAAACTGAAAGTTATGCTGTATCTGACAAACCTGTCATTTGGTCCCACTAAAACCTGCCTCGTGCCTCAAAAATCTCACTTTCTGAGTTCTTTTATTTCTGTTCCTCAAATTTCTAACAGTTGCCTCCTTGCCTCCTTTTCAGATGAGAATTCCCCCTTCTCTCACAGTCACCTCTACTGAACACAACCTGCCTTGCCTCCTACATACACACTCCAGGCAAAATTCAATCTTTCACCAGGTTTTATAGCTTTAAAGTCAATATTCCAAGTGTATTTTCTTAATTTCTGTGTTCTTCCTTAGGACCATTACTTACGGTGGTTTCCTATAAAAGTACGTCCTCTCTCTTTCATGGTCATCCTCCTTCTCAGAGTCCTCACTGCTTGATGATAAGCTGTCATCCCGGCGTCCTTCTTCAGGCTGGAAGGGAATGCCGGGTGAGAAGACTACTGGAGTTTTGGGTGAACCAAATACCGAGCATGAGCCTTCACTAGTAGATGAGTAATGGGAGGGACCATCAATAGTTACAGACAAAAGGTCCATTTCTGTCTCCTCTGGAAACTGATTATAGAAAGACAAAAAGATAGTAAATTTCCACGGATATTGTTTCCGTCGAGAATGCATTAGATAGCTCTGGAAATAAGAAAAGGAAGACTGCTATGAGAAACTCCCACTCGAGTTCCTCATAATACAGAGACAGCAAGTGTAGAAATGGCGAGAGGGATAATGAAACAGAAAGAAACAAAAGCTTGGGGGGCGGGGGGGAGCCGTTTGCCATTGCCTAGTGATCAAGCTGAATCAGTAAGCTAAATAGGCATCATGCTGTAGTTGACATGATCGGAAGGGACAGAAACATTTCATTTCGATTTACACCGAGATTTTGAAAGAAAAGAAACAGAGGAAGCAAGGATCATCAAGAGCCTCGCCGAGGGGTGATGCCCCGGCGCGTTAGTGAGGGGTGCGAGCGGGATGCTACCACAGAATGTACTCTGCGCTGCGGGGCAAAGGCGCCTTTAGCGCCAAACAAACTGCAGGCCGCATTCCCACAAGGGGCCTCCCCTTTCTCAGGCAAAGCGTGTCACGTGCACCGCACACGCTACTTTTGAACGGGAACTCTTCTTAAATGCCTGTGAAAAACATCCTGAAGTGCCAATTCAACCCCAAGGCTGTGTTACTGCAGACCTACACAGTCTTTGCCTGCAGGCTCAAACCAGAGCTTTGCTGAGAACTGCCATTATAATGTCAGAAAGATTTTTTTTCTTTTTTTATATTCATATAGCAGTTTTTTGTATTCATAATTGATACCTGTAAGGGATAGCATTTTGCTATGCCAACAGAACTTAAGCTAAGCTAACTAGGCTTATATATAACAACAACTGGTAGCTTTTAAATGTGAATGCATTTAGATGTGCAAAACACAATTCTATGCTTTATTTCCACCTCTCTCAGAAAAAAAAATATTTCCCTGGGAGCATGAGGTGAGTTGGAAGGGAAAAAGGGTATGTTACTATTTCTTGAGGGTTTTCTGGGGGAAAGTGGGATGGGAATGGTTGGTTGTTTGCTTTTGTTGGTTTGTTATGGTTTGGGGGTTTTGGTTGTTTTGGTTTTGTAAAGAAAAAAAAATCTTTACTATTTTCCCTAAAAGTGTTTTTTAAAGCACTTAATGGCAGCAGCGTTTCTTCTCTGCTCGTACTCCAATACTTCTCACAATCCATACTCCCTGTTATTTGAAAATGTCTTAGTCTACATTAAATATAGACATTCCAAAAGAAATAAAAGCGTGAGATGTCCTCCCACCCAGCAATTATTCTGTACTGATGTTGATGCCTGCAGTCTTGGAACATGAAGTAGCAGATGTAGACACCTGCACACTCCTAAAACTCCTCTCCTAAAGCACATTTCAAGGTTAGACTTACTTTACATTGGCCTTGATCAAAGTCTTCCTAAATATACAGATATAATTCCAATAATTCATTTTACAAAAACTGCCAAGTTTTAGGATAAATAAGGGTGTAGAAACACCCTGTAAAGTTCATCAGCAACCAGTTGTGTCCTTCTGCTTACTTTACATATTTAAATATCGACAAATTTGATATACATTCTGTTTAGCTGAGTGCAAAAGAGATGAAACATTGAGAAGCAGATCCCTGTAAGATAAATTAGTTCTTTGGCAAAGAATACTTGCTTCTTCTCAGAAATACCTGAAAATACCCTTCCCCTGGACAGCCGGATTGTTGTGCAATCCCCAAAGCTGTTTTATTCAACTTAATTAGAAGTGGAAAAAAAAATAAATTAAAACAATTACAATAAACTCAGCCATGCATAAACATAACAGGAACATTTTAAAAATGAGAAAACATAGCAACAAAGAAAACCAAAGTTTCAACAATCTATTTCAGACCCACAAAAAGATATACCTGTAGGGTTACAGCAAACTCTCTAATATCCATTTCCAACACTCTAAATTTATTCAAAACCAAAAAATACTAGATGATTTTTTGCACACTTCTGATAAAAATAAAATACTACCACTGTGTATCAGCCTAAAATATACATTGAAATAATGTGAAAATGTGAAGAAATAATACTTGAAAAGTATTTTCAAAAGGTTTCTGCAGTGTTTCAGTTAATCTCTGTGTTAAGAAATCAAAACACATCTGTCTTCTATCAAAACAAATCTATCTTCCAAAACCACATCCATAATCTGAGGCATGTGCACACACACGGAAAAAGACACAAAAACATACAAGCAATGTGGGCCTGCCTCGCTACACCCATCTCATGAACTTGTGACCAAATGGCACAGGAAATACAGTTAAATGGAGTATAAAGTAATTCTTACAGAATCCTGTATGTTGAAAGTTACTCTTGGCCCAGGAGATGCAGCATCTACATGGATATCCGGGAGGTCTTCGCTGTCTCCAAGGCGAGAGCTACAAGCAAAACAAAACCACAACAGCTTGTGGAGCTTCACAGCAGGATTTTATGTTCAGGCAAACGTTTAACTACACAAATACAAGGCAATAAAAAAGTACAGTCGGTATTTACCATTTTGTTATGGAAGAAAGCATAAAATGATATTTGAAGCACTTAGGTTACATGAAAAGGAAAAAGGAGGGGGAGAAGGAAGGAAGGAGAAAGCAGCTACACGATACTTGGGCAGTAGACCATAGCTGGCCAACCTCTGCTTGGTTCTTCATGCATGTTTTTCAATCCTGAGCCAACATGCAGATGTTAGAGCATGGTATTTGTGACGTTTGGGAAACAAAGCAAGTTGACAGATTATGTATTCCCTGATACAACTGAAATGAATTATTTGGCATTATACCAAATGCGTACTGCTTTTCAATCACAACCAAAGTAGTCACTAAGTTTTTCAAAACTTTGTGCTTCTTATAGAGCAACAGAAAAGCCTCATGATCTTTTCCATGCAATTTCTGGATCTCTTCACATAATCTTGTGAAAAGGTAAATTGAAAATTGTTTTAATCTGACAGATGTTGAACTATAACTTCCATGCTTTCAACACTTGCTCTGTTTTAATTATCAAGAATGCTACTTAATTCAGAAGAAAGATTCCTTTCCATTGGCACCATGAAAAAATCATTTTAGAGTAATTAGAAAACTTTTTGTTTGGTTGGTTTGGTTTTCTTTATTTGTTACTGGAATATCTTGTTTGATATTTTCACATCTGGATTATTTGAATTTCCATTCACTTCTACAGAAGTAGTCAAATTTGAAGCAAATTTCTATTCTCAAAGGAAAAAAGTCCATGCAATTCTAACACTATTCTCTACTTTTTAAATGTCAAGTCTTTTATAGTATTATTTTATCGTATATATATTATATATACTATATCTATATATATAATATATACAGTATACATACACACTATATAATTTATATACCATAGTATTATTTTATAATACATAGTAACATAGTATGTTTTTAACTCCAAATTTGGAATGCTTCAGCTGGATCTACAGTAGCAATAGACTCCAACACATGCATTCTAAAACCCAAGCAAGAACTTTACTAGGAGGCATCATTACACAAATACAGTTTGCTCAACAGCCATTAAATGATGAAAGAAACCCAATACATGTTATACAGGTAAAGAGATTAAAAGAAAAATTACCATTCACAACCACAACAACAAAAAAAGCCCATCTCCCTTCTTCTCATTACAAAAGCCCTTTAAGGCAGACAATTGCAAAGCAAGTGTAGGAACCAAAGAAATTAAACTATTCCATTTTTCCCTATATACATTCCTTCAGTATGTCTTGAAAGCAGGATCCTGTAGAAAACCCTAAGTTCTTGCCTAAGTGGAAACTTCTTGTTTGACATACTACTAAGTCTGTCAAAAAAGAAGTTCAAAAAAAAAAGTTGCTTTTTGGAAAATGCCTGTCTTTCAAAATGATCTCCTCCTATGCAGTCTCACCACATACACCTGCTTGCTGTAGTAAAAGGGCTCCTAGGGCCAAAGTCCAAGGTCTCCTCTGTTACTTAAGGTGCTGCTGTGATCACAGATCTCTCATTCCCAGAAGCTTACCTTGCTCTGTCCATTCTCTTCAGAGGCGGTCTTCCCGACGCTGAAATACTCTTCGATCGGCTATAGCTGGGTTTGTAGCTGAGGCCCCATTTGTCTTTCAAGGAGGCAGCCTAAACCAAAAACAGTATTTAAATGCAACAACTGAGAACTCAGAGGAAAAAACTCTGGCAAGGTACAACATTATTTTATCCCGGTGTGCCAGTAAAGTAAAAAGATGGGGTCTGTTCCGTAATAGTTAAAAAGCATCTCTTATCAGGGTTTGTCAGCATCTTCATCTTGCCTCTGGATACATGTTTACTTTTCATACTTGTTGGAACTGGTGATGTCCTGTTGCCAGGAAAAAAGTATACCCAGAGGTAATAATCTGACCACTTCGACAGGCACCTTTTCTAGCTACCACTACAGTAGCAGAAGGACATGGGCTAAAATGAAAGCAGCCAAGAAAAAGCTGCTAACAAATTACTAATTAAAAGATCTCTTCTAATTAATGAAGCAACATCCTTGAAGCTCATGCACCAGGACACACTGAAAATAATGTTTTGCCAGGTTTGTCACTGGGGTCTGGCATGACAGCCATGCGTGTTTGTGGATTACCAACAATGGTGCTTGCTTTTTTGTCAAGTTTCTTCTAGTGTCTTTGCTTAGTAGCTTGTTTTCATTTTTACATCACCTAACTCAGCAACTATACTATTTATTTATAAATAGAATACACTTATAGAAAGGCTTGGGGCAGTGTGGCTGGAGAGCTGCCTGACAGAAAAGGACCTGGGGGTGCTGGTTGACAGGCGGCTGAACATGAGCCAGCAGTGTGCCCAGGTGGCCAAAAAGGCCAATGGCATCCTGGCTTGCATAAAGAATAGTGTGACCAGCAGAAGTAGGGAGGTGATTGTCCCCCTGTACTCAGCACTGGTGAGGCCACACCTTGNGATGTGGTGTTGAGGGATCTGGTGTAGGGGAGAACTTGTAGAGTAGGGCTGATGGTTGGACTTGATGATCCCAGGGGTCTCTTCCAGCCAAAATGATTCGATGTTTCTATGAAATTACAGGTGCCAAGTGGAATACAACAGGTGTCTATCATTTGCCCAGGCAGGTAATTTCATATGGCTTACCCTCATACTGGATCTGCGTAGCTTTTTACGAACATCTCGGCGGATATCATTCACAGCCACTGACTCCAGTTGCTGATAGCGCTGAATTTCTTGATTTATAGTTCCTTCACTTGCACCTAATTTTCTGGGGATAAATCAAGGTTGAGTCACCTTACAAATCTTACATGGTTCTCATGATTTCAAAAATCTGTGTTGCAATGACGTTCTGCTTTCTCTAGGAATTATCCCATTTCCTCCTTTTTTTCCAGTAGTTACTTATGACCAGGGCCAAATACAGCTGCAGAAGTTTTACTCTTCTTTCACAATACAACTTTTTGTCAGGTATATTTCATCCTTACAAGGACTCTTAAGGGTTTTAAGGTTTCTGTTTCCAAGGGACTTAGCAGAGCCGAGGATGTAGAAGAAATTAGTGTGCAAGGAGACCCACAAACAACAGTGCCACCATAACGCTAACTGAGGTGGAGAGTAAAAATGGCTATGCAGCAACTCCCTTGCTTCAAAAAGCCCTAGTTGTGACAACTAGATTAAGGACCTCCTATACACTTCCAATCCCATGGCAGCTCTTTAATTAAAAGCAAACACAAAGGGCAAAACTGAGAAGAAAAATCCTCCTGCTGTTCACAGTCCAAAGCCCCAGCACACCGATGACAGCCTCCTGCAGCAAAATACCCTCTACCTTTTCTGTACAGAAAAAAACATTTAAAATAATCCCTAAAGCAAATGCTATTTTGAAAGAATCGCAGTTTACTGAAGCATTCAGAAACTGAGAAAAGGCAAGCACAAAACATAATACTGATTCTTGAATTTGTATTAGAACAAGCATTTAACCTAAAATTCAAAGTTAGGATACAATTGGCCTCTGAATGGTAACAGCGATATTATTCCAAGTACAAGCAGTTATACATAATTACTAAGCTCTGTATTCCCATCCCAGACAGAGCCATTTACCATACACCCAACAAGGCAGGACTGCAAAAAATGCATAGAATTCAGAGAAGACATTCAGATGAAATTTATGAAATTTAAAATAACTCTTTCTTCAAGGTTTTCCAAAATACAGCGTAGGAGATTTAATTTTCAAGTATCACCTACAAGATGCAGACCCAGTCTATTTAAATAGTTTTCTTCTTCCAGTGAATGAGACTAAGATTATTACAGTTACAAAGTAATAGGTTTTGTTAAATCACCACAATAATAGATCAGGATAGAATTACGACTTTGAATCTATAGGAAATTGATTATAATCAGCCACCGTTATGCAGAACCTGAAAGAATGTAGACTAATTTGACACCTGGGGAAGAATTTGAGAAATGAAAAGTGTACTTGTTTATGTAGGCTTTTTCTTATGGAATCCAAAAGGAGAATTTTTTAGTTTTAAATAGAAAGCACCATTTCCACTTGGCCATCACAATGCCACAAGATATGTGACAAGGACAGAAAAGAAAAAAAACCCCCAGCTGCAGTTTGTTATTACCCATTTATTGTTATATTTGTGCAAGTTAAAGCAAAACCCAACTTACTTTAAGTCATCAATAACCTTAGCTTGCTCATTGAGTTCTCTAATGTCAACTAAACGTTTCACAAATTTTCTTCCTCGCTGTTCTCCGGGTTGGACGCTAGAAGCTCCCTGCCGCCGGTGATCCACAATCTCCTACGTGAAATAAACATTTCATTAATGCCCTCAGAAAGAAATCGGATATTAGTGCCATTTAACAAGAGGCAACGGGAATTTCACACCTTCAAATTTGGAGTAGAGCATGCAAAAGAATCAGTTTCATCTCACAAGGCAGCTGATTGGATTTTTTCCAATGATCCAAACCCCATCATTCAGTTAGACACACCGTAACTACTACATACATGTCCCCATGAGCAGGATCTGCCTGCTTTCACATATGATCTGCTAGACTGAAGAGAATCACACTTCGCTGACCCCAACAGATATTCTACAGGAACAGAGTATCGATGGGTTGGGGGGCTCAAGCCCAGCAGGTGATTTACAATCCGCTGCCCAAATGTTAGCTTGCGTGGATCTCCATATAATGAACCTCCACCTGATTTCTAAACAACAAACAGGACCATTAGTGTTCTGGGATAACGTTTTCACTGCTGGCAGGCAAGAGACATTTAAGACAGCTGCTGAAGAACATCTGTTAAACTCTTAAGTGAAAACCAAAAAGCAAGGTTCACAGCATATTGTGTAGAAGTACTGAGAAAGAATTTTTTTCTAATTTGCTCTTGTTAGTAACTTACTCTCCTGTTAAGAAAACCTAAAAGCCACGGCTTTTCCAGTTCAGACACCTGAAGTTAGGTATTGCATCTCCGTATTTTCAAGTCTGGATCGGTATTTCCACATAACACCAGCAGAAATATGACCTGTCATTTCTTGCTTTTGAAATATGGAGTTAGAAAACTAACACAAGAACTTTCTTGATTTGCAACAAGAGTTATATGAGCTACGAGGAGCAGCGTACTAGATTCAACTCAAAACTGTGACTTTTCCATTTGAAGACTTTGTCATGCCTTTTGCAATTAATTAGTAGCACTTTGGTCAATTCACTTACTGCATGTATAGTGGGAGACATAGTGTCAACTTCGTCCTCATCTGAAAGGTCAGCTATGTTTACAGAGTTGAGGTCAGCAATATCATCAATATCTTCTTCTCCTGTCAATGTTGTGAGGGTGTTGCCTAAAGCATTCAATCTTTTCCCAATGTTTGGATCCATGTGGACATCAATACCACACATCTTCCATAACACATTCAGTGTCCAGGTTCCAGCACTACTACTTTCTGTATGAAAAAAAGAAAAAAAAAAAAAGTTTAACAACCCCTTTTTCCTCTTTTAAAAAAATGCCCCCTACTGAGTAATGTATTAGTTAGCCAAGGCAGTGTTTATCAGTTACAAAGAGCTGTCTTTTCTGCCCACTCTGGGAAAAACACATTCCACAACCAAAATGCTTGCTAGAAATCTGCTTGAGGACAGGGAAGCTCTACAGAGGGACTTGGATAGACTGGATAGATGGGCCAATGTTAATGGCATGGTCTTCAACGAGGCCAAGTGCCGGGTCCTGCACTTGGGCCACAACAACCCCATGCATAGCTACAGGCTTGGGGAAGTGTGGCTGGAGCTGCCTGGCAGAAAAGGACCTGGGGGTGCTGGTCGACAGGAGGCTAAACATGAGCCAGCAGTGTGCCCAGGTGGCCAAGAAGGCCAATGGCATCCTGGCTTGCATAAAGAATNTAGGGGGGAACTTGTAGAGTAGGGCTGATGGTTGGACTTGATGATCCCAGGGGTCTCTTCCAACCTAAATGATTCTATGATTCTATGATTCTAAATACATTCCTTTAACAAGTGATGTACACAGACAAGCCTAATGAAAATACACTCCCATCAGGCAAGCTGATGACCCGGAGGTAACATCTCAAACTTCAGCTCTTCCAATTGCAGCCAAGAATACTATTCCAGAACAGGATTTCTACCAGCCAGAAACCTAACGGATGTCTATCCGCATGTAAAAAAGCTGACCTAGTTACAGTTTCACATTGAACAACGATGCTGGAAGATGTTATAATATGAGTGCCACCTTTCAGTGTCAAAATACAGAAATTGGCTTTCAGGTATGAAAAAAAGTTGTTCCTTCTAAATGGATTCATGCTAGTTTTCACCATTCACGATTCCACATGAGGTAAATTTTTAATAGTTGCAGCATGTGCTTCATTTAGCACAAAAAAGCAAGTGAGGAACAATGAACAAACCCACAGGGACAGGCGACACCGTAAATGCATCATGTGGGCAAAGAGATGAGAAGAAGTAAGCAGCAGGTATGATGACCAAGACAGAGATTGCCAGGTATTTTTGAGGCCTCTGGTGAATGTCCACACAACTCAGTAGGAGAGACTGGGAAGAGAGGGAGTTTGGGAAGGATGAAGGCTGTCTCTGCAAGAGGTGAGGAAGGAATGGGAGCACGCAAAGCCTCAGCATTAGAAGGACTGGAAAATATAGCAGTCTCTAGGACAGGAAGCAGTAGGACAACACAACATTGCTGTTGAACTATTCCTCAACCAAGAAACTAAGACATATACGTCATGTTTTCCTGCAGATAAAAAAAACAACTAAACTAAAACCAGTGTTGCTGATGTGACTCAACATCTGGAATATCTTGAAAAGATAGATAAAAACATTAAGAAGTTTTACCAGGAAAACAAGACACTAAGCAAAACAAAAAAAAATAATAGTCTGCCAACTAAAGGATTTAAATTTCATATTTCACAAACGCTTTACTTATATATAACTTGGATTTATTAAAAAAAAGTGTATTACCTGCTGCAGCCTGTCCTGTTGTCCTAGAACACACTTCATATGTACCATCTGGCACAACACCTATATGAAACACAGACATACACTGATTAGGCAGACAGTGAAAGTAGCTTTAGATCAACCTGTTCAAATTTCACCTCAATCTCTTGCCCTCTGCAGTTAAAGCACAAGTGGTGTGGGACAGGAGGTGCTGCTTTAACTCCCATTGAGTAACTTTCCCCATTCAGTTAAAGTGAATCTACTTGGTAACATCCAAGTTTAGATGAATTTACAATCCCATATAAATCTTCACCATAATGAAAGATATGTATGTATATATGAAAATCAGCTATATTGAACTAGGAGCTTATGAAATTCTCCAAAAGCCATGCATTCAAATCTTCCA
>VZTM01015168.1:6731-44198 GCA_013400555.1 Jacana jacana | reverse complement strand
ATCTCTCACCTCGCATTTAAAGGTAGAATTTACGAAAAATTCAGGGCACAGATTCAAGGAGGAGGGGTCACACCTTGGCGGTGGGTAGCCTTCGAGATGGAGGTGTGTTTTGGTATTATAATGACATTTTAATGAGCAAAGTTTGCACAAAGTACTGTATTTTGTCAAAATTTGATAGACTGTTGACTCAGGGTAGCNGAGAGTCTGTCTCTTATAGCTCAGTAAAATGGATAGTGAGCAAAAAAAGTTTAACTTTACTCTCAAGCTTCGCAAGTTCTTTTTTTCTAATTTGTAGATTACAGCCACCACTATGGAGAAGAGAGGTAGCTTATCTTCAAATCCTGCCCTGCTTAGCAGCCTCCATGGCACAGCTGATCACAACCAGGACTGGTGTTGTTTGCTACCAAAGGGAGAGGTTACTGGGAGAGTAAAAATGTGATGTGTGCACTGAAGGATGGGTTGTTAAAAGAGATTGATTTTTCAGCCCATTGAGTATTGGGCACGGTAATTTTGGGCTGATGATGATGATGACCACCTCTCTGGGAAACCTCTGCCAGTGTTTCACCACCCTCAGGGCAAAAACGTTCTTATTTATGTCTAGTTTAATCTTCTTTTCTTTAGTTTAAAACCATTTCCCCTTGTCTTATCACAACACACCCTGATAAAAACTTGTTCCCCATATTTCTTATAAGCTCCCTTTAAGTACAGAAAGACCACAACAAGGTCTCCACAGAGCCTTTTCTTCCACAGGCTGAACAACTTCAGTTCTCAGCCTCTTCTCACAGCAGAGGTGCTCCAACCCCTGATCATTTTTGTGACCTCCTCTGACCTTTCTCCAACAGCTCCATGTTCCTCTTAGGTTGGGAGCTCCAGAGATGGACATAGTGCTCCAGGCAGGGTCTCAGCAGAGGGCAGGGGAGTAGAGAGGCAGAATCACCCTGCTATGACCTGCTGGCCACATGGTTGGCATTCTGGGCTGCGAGTGCATATTGCTGACTCAGGTTGAGCTTCTCATCAAACAACACCCCAAGTCCTTCTCCTCTGGGCTGTTCTCAATCCATTCTCCACCAGGCCTGTATTTGTGCTCCTAGGCCCTGACCCACATGCGGGACCTTGCATGAGTCTGTGGTGCCTGTGCTTGTTAAGCCAGAGGAAATGCTTTCAGATCTGTGTTCTCAAACATACAAGGAACAAGGATGAAAGTAAAAGCTCTTCTGTGAACCTTTGTTTTAGTAGTAGGTGGTCTTTGTACTGCAGTAGGCATCCTTCTCTTGCCTGAATGAAGAATCCATACACTTGCAGAAAGACGTAATTTTATACATCTATGTAGAGGATAAAATAATTGTTGAATCATGAAGAATATGTGTTGTGATCTATGATGAAGTTGGGAAGACAACTGGAACCTGTATAAAGTTAAATGATTCCTTATTTTTTAAACTTTTCCGTATTCCTATATTGTCCTGTATTGAGTAACTGCTGTCTTACTGAGAACTTTTCCTGGTACCACTGAGAAATCCACTAAGAGCACCAAAGACACTTTGTCCTTCACGGAAGGAGGAAGTCCCACCCAGTGGGATGGGAGGAATGTTGGGAATTCTATGCAATGGTGTGTTTTGCAAGTGAAGTTAGTGCAATGAGTAATTCCACCTGTTTTACAGTAAGAACTTGTGCAATTCATATGTTTTTGCATAATCTCTACATAACGCAAGGGTTCACTTCTGGGTGATGCATAACAGGAGGACAAATTCTCTGCATCATATCCTCATGGTGCTTGCTGGATGCCTCACAGCAGTATGATACCACTGCAGGTAGTCACAAAACAATCATGTTGCTGTA
The DNA here is from genome assembly GCA_013400555.1 of Jacana jacana. Lineage (NCBI taxonomy): Eukaryota > Metazoa > Chordata > Aves > Charadriiformes > Jacanidae > Jacana > Jacana jacana. Next base: position 42,362 of record VZTM01015168.1, on the reverse strand, counting down.
AACTTCTATTTTATTGAGTGCTTTGGGGATAGCTGTATCTCTTCATCCTAAATGCTTCTATTGCTTAGGCTGACTTGGAGCCTGCATGCTAGCTCATATGTGTATTCCATGTAACATACATAGGTTTACTGCAATAATATTGATTCTAACAGAAATGGAAGAAATAGTGTGTTTGTGGTATTACTGACAGATGAGCACCATGTACATGACATTTCAGTAATTTTACAGGTTGACTAGTGGTTAGTCTTTTGTGATGACTTTGAGACAAAGCATATCCAGATATTGGTCTTCAATCTAATCTTGCTGTATCTTTTTTCACAGCTTCCTGTTATGGGAGGAGCCTTTATGGACTCACCCAACGAGGACTTTAGTACAGAGTACTCCTTGTTTAACTCGTCAGCCAACGTCCATGCAGCTTCTTCCATGCAGAATCCACCAGAAGAGACATCCCGTTCTTCAAATGACGCCATATTGTTATGGATTGCAATAATAGCAACAATTGGAAATATTGTGGTTGTGGGAGTGGTGTATGCCTTCACCTTCTAGGATGACTGTCACTCCAAACACTGGAAGAGAGGAAAACTGCAAAAGTATTTGTCATGTGTATGTATGTATGTGTGTATATATACATGTATATCTATATAAATACCTATAGGGAGGGACTTGGTTGATAAAGTGCTGCCACAATCATGGAAATGAAATGCAAGTTTAATCTTGATTCTTGATAGCAGAAAGCGTGGATGCAATTGCAAATTGAATGAAGGTGAAAAGCTTTCATTGAGAACAGAGCCAATAACATTTTTGTATAGAAATGTAATAAAAGAGTGATAAACGTGGGTATGGTAAATACAAAAAAGAAGGTGAGATTTATATAGAAAGTGCTTATTTTCTACTGTTTAGATTTTTCTAGCAGCTCTTGCTGCATTTTGTCAGCTTTTTTTGTGCATTTTTTACTGTGGTACAATGTTGTATGAAATTGTTCTATGTCATACTTGCGGGACATCTTTGTTTTCCGGGTGGGCTAAATGGTCGGCATTGGCTCAGTTCTGATGAATTACAAGTCCATCGTGCGTGAGCCTTGAGCATGTGCATACACTAGGCTGTGCTGGAATAGTGAGTCTTAAATGTGGGACAGACAGATGCATGCTACCTGACACTTGCCTTCCAGTATCAGTTACTGGATCTGCTAATTTGTGTATTGGTGCTAAACCTGTTTGCAGGAGGAGGAATGGCTATTGGAAGGTGTGTCTGGTCTGCAGACTCTTTGCACTCCAGAGGAGGACTGTCTAGAGGTACTGGATTGCAGTGACAACAGTGGTTTGTAAATGTGTCCTTCCCAGGAAACAAAGGCCAAATACTATGCTTTTTTAGCCAATTTCACTGTAATCCAGATTTCCCATAGCAGCCATGTACTTTCATAAGCTTATTGGTGTAGCAAAAGAACATGGGGAAGCCTAATTAACAGAGAAAAGTAGAATTGAAGCAAGACTGGACAATTCTGTGCTCATGAGGGAGTGAGTGCAAGGGTCAGGTATGTCCTGGGGTAGAAACAGCACTAAAAAAAATGTAGTAAGTGACAGAGATGCAAGTGCTTATATTTAATTATTAGCATCTCTGGGTTCTGATGAAGCCCCTAGAAGTAATTTTTATACAGCCTGCTTTAGGTAGCAACTCCAATTATCATTTGGATTTGTTGTGTTGAGTGACAGCGTTTTCACCGTATTGTTCCCCTTTTCACACACTGTATCTTTTCAAAACAAGCTGAAGCTTTCCTTGTTGCAGGAGGTGATACAATCTCAAGGGATGAAAAAAAAAATAAATAATCACCTCTCTTGGAAATATCCCTCTTCCCTCTTAAAAAAGTAACCACAAATCCACAAAATATCTGCGCTTTGAGAGCAGTAGACAAATTATTCCTTTATGTCTGCATGTAGGTTTTCTGTGTCATACAGCTACTACCCTAATTTCAGCAAACCTTGTCTGCAGGCACAGAGACTATTTTTGACACTTGCCTGCCACAGAGCTTGAGGCTGGAATAAGAGCTGCTGAATGTATAGAGAGGTTTGAATTTTCTTCTTTTATCTTTAAACTCATTTTCCTGCAGGGCTGGTGTACAGTTATTTGAATCAAAGCATCATGCCCCAAATCAGTATTTATAACCACTCAATAGTCACTGTGTAGAATTTTTTCCCTCTCCAGGAACTGGCCTTTGCAACTGAGAAGGATGCTAACAGAGCTAGCAGGGAGAGAGAGAAAAGAAACTGAGTTGTCTTGAGGATGAAAAGTACAATGACAACTCACTTGAGGAACTGAGCTTTTGGGGGTGTAGTTATTTTCCTGTTTGGACACCAGGTTTTGGGAAGATGGCTGAGGACAGACATATCTGTGCCAGGAAAAAGTTTGAGAAGGCTAGTTCTGGAAGATCTGTGGGACAGCAAGCAGATTTTATCTAATAAAATAGACGTAGTCTTCAGAATGATACAAAAATGGTGATTTGTACTGTCCTAAAGTAGCTATTCATGCCTTCACAGGCAGAGGATAATAAAAAATGGGGAACAGGGGAGATACATAAATTGTGTACCTTTCCTTTTTTCCCTCCTCCTTGTTCTCACTGAGCAGAAAGCAATCTATGAAGTGAGATTGGAAGGCTGCAGAGAAGTCTGCAGAGTTTCCAACACAGAAATAAGCAAGGTCTGGTGTATGAATACGTATGACCCATGGACATACTGCTTATTGTAATATACTGTCCCCAGCCATTTTCTGATATTCTGTTGTTTTTGTAAATGTATCAGTTACTTGTGGACTTCAGTGTTTCTGTGCCAGATCTTGCAAGCACTGGTTTTGCATTAAAGCAAAACATTTCCACCATGATTAAAGCCAGTTTGACACTATGGTACCGCCCCAGTGGGATTATTGTACTGCTTAATGAATTTGTTCAGCAGAGTGCTTTGTTTAAATTTCCTAGATTATTAATCCAAGTGCAATTAGCAATGTTTGTACCTCTTTCCCAAAGCACTGGACTTAATTCTTCACCCATGAAGAGCATTAGAGCAAGAGCAGCAAAGAACCACTACTCTATTAATGAAACTGAGTAACACTTTTGTATTGCTTTTCTCAAAGAAAGTGTCCTACTTTCATGTGAAATCTCTAGTAATAGCAGGAGTGTTGGAAAACAATGAATTCTGCCTCCCTCATCCAGATCATCATCATACGTATTTTCATCATTAGAGGCAGAGTTGTCAAGAAGGTCCAGATAGAATTTTAATTAAAGTAATTGGCTTGACAGGGTGACATGGCAAGCTGGGTACAGGCAGCAAGTGCAGGCATTTCCTGTCTCATAGTTAGACACTAGCTGCTTAGCTTTTCTGTTGAGGAAAAAAGGATGCAGATGCAAGACTGTAGAGAATATTGTCAGGTGTATTAAAAGTCCCCAGATAGCAGTGGGCAGAGTTGCTTCACTCTGATCTACTTTGCTAGTGATAATATGCACAGTATGTTTCTGGATGTTGAATGCTGGCTTCATCCACTATAGCTACTTCCATCTTCTATAAAGTTAGGAAAGGTTTTAATTCAGCCATTGAAAAAAGGGACTTATCCATCATTAAGTTCACAGAAGCCACAGAGGGGAGTAGAGAAGTGGGTGCCTCATGGATGTTTCATAGGTATTGTCCTATGAAATGTTACCCCTTCTTTATGTGGGCATGTGTTATACCCCAAATGGTCAATGCAGCTTGACTTGGAACACTGTAGCTTCTCCTTTCCTTGGAGCCAGGCAGTTGGGTAACTGCTGTCGCTCACTGAGGGGTGATGAGGAAGCCCAAACACATTCCCCAGAGCTGTTCTCTGAAACTCTTCTGTAAAAGCAGAAGAGAGCTCCATGCTTTGCTGAGCACTTTGTGTTTCAGAATGATAGCAGTATTCTTTCTGTAGAAGAACAACGCTTTAAATAAAAACATCTAGTACGGATAAGTTACAAGATCCTGAATGGAGCTTGCTCTGTAGTAGACAAAGCAAAACGCTTTCTATATGCAGTGTTAGACCCCTAGCTATGTCGTAAACGTCGTTGTACAGACACAAAAAACAATACCATATGTGCTCTGCAAAGTTATTAATGAGCCATGGGAAGTGGGTAGACAAACTGGATGCCCTAATGTGTCTCTCCTAGCCATGGCCTCTAGGGATCCATAGCAACATACCAAATAATTGAACTGTCTTTTAAGAATGTTTTTGCTCTAAGCAGCCAGCAGCTTGGCACAGCAGCTGTGCAGCCACCACAGCAAAGAGACTAAGGGCTGAGCAGTTATGGAGGTGGGCGCAGAGACATGTTAGATAAGAGAATGATGTAGGAAAACCCACACCGCTACTGCGATTATTTTTATCTGCTAGGATATTTTCATGGCTAGGAGTCTACGCTTGTCCACAGCATTAACATCCTTCTAAAATAAAATGAGGAAGGAGGAGGTGTTTTTGTGTCAACAAAGGATTCGATGCAACAGTAGCAGAGATAATCTCCTACTACAAATAATGTATTTAGCAATTTGAATAGGTAAGTAAGCTGATAGATACCTCAGAAGTAATGAGGTCCCTTCTCCAAAAACCTTGCCTTGCAATTGGACTTGAGGACGGTCAGCATCCCACCAAACTGCAGACTGTAGCAACAAGTGCCAAACCAGGATCTGCTCTAGGTGTTCCTGCTCCGGCAGGGGGATTGGACTAGATGATCTTTCAAGGTCCCTTCCAATCCCTGGTATTCTGTGATTCTGTGAATGGAAGCAGCCAGTCATTATAGTCTTATCCTGTTTATCCATTTGAAGATAAAGGTTAAAAACTTTCATTTTGCAATTCTCAAACAATTCCAGTCGTTAATGTCTTCATATTTCTCTGCAGGCTGCTGAGAGTTATTAGTTTCACATAGCTCTGTCTGTTTATCTGACATGATTTTACTGGGTTTGCTGTGGCTAATCACAGAGCAAAATCTGGAAAATTACTTTTTTTAAGGATGGTTTCCATTATTTAGAGAAATAGGCCAAAAATCAGAATCCCAGATCAAAATTGTGCTGTCAGAGCATTCAGAGCTCTGGAGAATTGGATTTCATCTGGTTAATGCACAGAAGGAAAAAGGGCAGTCAGGTCCCTGGTGATAATGTCAGCCATCAGGGTTCTGACAGGCAGAGCCGAGTGCTTCATTAACTCCTGCTCTGCCCTTCTGAGCCTCACTGCCTTCCTGAATGTACAGCCTGAGCTGAGTTTAACTGAACTAACCACCAGGTACAGCACGTCCCTCCTCATCCTGCAGCTTGCTAATCCTCAGGGAAGCAGAAGCATTTATGCCATTTGTAGAAGACCCAGAGATCAATATTCTGCTAGGGCGTTTTTGTAATCAATAACAATAACCAATTTTTATTGGTGAACTTGTCTGCACTCATAAGGTAAAGATAGGCATGTTTTAACAGGTAGAGAATTGCCCCCGATCTGGAAACATCCTAAAGAAATCAAAGCATCCTGAGCCCTTAAAATCTCTTACTGCCCTTGATCTGACACTAATTTTTGCATTTGAAAACAACCCTATTGTGATAACACAAGCCTGTCACATATCTCATCATGTCAATGACATGCCTCTGAAGCAGGTTTGCCCGAGTGTCATAGATGGGCTTGATCTGCTGGTACTGAGGCACATGCCCTTTAGTATGAGGACAAATGAGTCTCCATCTTTTTTAGGAAGTCTTGGGAGCATTGTGCCATCCATCCTGTCTTTCCTGTGTAGGCTGCTAGTGAAAAATCTTTTTCAGTTGTAGAAAATACTCAAAAAGCTTCTCTTGTTGCTAGAATACATAAAAGATTTACCTTCCAGAGCTGTGTGTAGTCTCCCTGTGAAAGCAAAAAAACCCCAAAACATTAAGCATAATGAGTCAAGTATCTTCTTTGCAGCAGCATCATCTCATTTTAATCTTCTACTTTGTGCCAGTAGGTCTCAAAGAGGATCTTACTGTTACCCAGAGATTATAAAGGCTGAGAACAGAGGCAAGTTGCTTCTCAAGAGGCACTACCTGATACTTTAGGCTGCATCATTCAACATTCCTCCCCAAAGTACCCTGATGTGAATTCGCATCCATGCCTTTAAACCCCTTGTCCCCACCATGTGTCTCTACACCTTCATTTTAGTTCTACACTTATCTCCTCTATATTCTTTTCATTCCCTGCTATCAGAGCATGCGAGCATTTAGAAGCCAGCAATGTTCTTCAGTCATAGAATCATTTAGGTTGGAAGAGACCCTTGGTATCATTGAGTCCAACCATCAGCCCTACTCTACAAAGTTCTCCCCTACACCAGATCCCTCAACACCAAATCTAAGTCCTTTTTAACCACCTCTTTGCCTAACCTTCACTGACATTAAGTAAGTAAGGACTTATGACAGTAAGGTCAAAGATCAGTGGCAAAAGGTCTCTTCCTGTAGGAAGATATTAAATATCTGCCTTAGCAAACCGCTGCTCCACAAGCAGCGGAGAAGGACGTGGCCATGTGGCTTGAGGACTGCGTTGTCAGTATCCGTACAACCAAGAGCTCCTTTTAGAAAATCAGATTTTATAAATAAAGCACACTGTTCTGCAGTCAGCATTTATTGAGCTTTCCTCAACACTTGTTATTAGCAAATCATAATCAGTGATAACGCACCTGGGGCAGGGGAAGGGGCATAGAAGTGCCATAAGCAGGAGATCCAGGTGATTTATTGCAGGGTCAAGACTGTAAATTGCTAGTCTAACTCAGTGAAGAAAAATGACTGCAATATGTAGTACCACAAGTCTTTAAAAATCTCATCACATCTGTAGTTCTCAGATGCAAGGCCAAGCTGCCGTGGCCAGATTGCACATTTCTGTATCTCCTTGTGAACAAAGGGAGATGTATGCCTGGGCCAGAACCAAGAGCTGAGCAGCCTCCCCTCACAAGTCTCTGCTTGTTTTGCTATGGGTTTGGGAGCTTCCTGAGCTGCAGTCATTAAGGTGATGTTGCATTGCCTGTGGAGTTCAGTCCTGCTAATGAGTTAATAAGATTGAACTGTTTACAGATCTAGGCCTAAAACTCTTTTCAGTTACTGCCTTCATAAGGATAATTGAAGTTCCCGAGGCTGCGAGCTGCTCTATCCAGAGGGACCTTTGACTCCACCTGGAGTCAACTGGATTAATAACACTTCAATACTTCTGATGTCTGCTTTAAGTGGAACTACTTACAGGACTAGCTCTGGGTTGCTGGCCTTTTATTTTAAATATATCTAAAGATGTCCATAATTTCCTAATCAAAACAAAGAAAGCAAGTGGAATGCTGTATTTTTTTAAATGAGAAGGTAATAAAAAACAAGTTTAAGTATTTTGATAGATACGCTGGAAGCGTATATATAACATAGTAAACAGTTGCACTATTTTTTCTATTGTCTTAGCACCTAGCCTGAGAAATACTTATTCTTTCTCTAAGACATCTTTCTGTTCTGAAGTTACGAAGTTTGGAAGGAGTAGAGTGCAAAGCCCCAGTGAAATTTTGAAATAATGTAAATAAATCCTGTAGCTAGCAGTGTGAGGTAGCCTATAACGTTTCTTTTGCAGTTATCTCAAATATTGCCTAGTTGTTGGGCTTTTTCCACAATATGCTAAATAGTAACACATCTGAAAGCATCTGCACTTCACATAAAAATCACAGTCATGGAAATAACATCCTTCAGCTCGTGTAAAACAGCTTTACAGGAGCCCTTTAGGATGCGCTGTAATTTTTCTTAATATTCTTTGATGATTTAATTCTCCTGTGCTTTCTCTCTGCTACCCCATTTTGTACACTAACAGGTTTGCAGAGCCTCTCTGAATTGTTTTTGTAATATATGGGTTGGTTTAAAGAAAAACCTTTACTCTTGTAATGATTGTTTTTGAGATGTGGATCTGTCTGTAAAGAGAAAACCAGCTTTAAAAATGCCCTCTGGTTTCTCTAAGTTTATGGTAATTAGCAAGTTTAGTTAAAAGAAATGTGTTCTTTTAAGCTCCTGTTATATTCTTTTCCAGTTACTGACTGCTTTCACTATATGCGTACTTAGTACTGGTTCCTTCTTTTACTATGGTGCCAATGACAAGTGTTGTCAATATCAGATGGAAATTGTGTTTTTGGATAAAGTTCTTCAAATTGATAGCGGTGTGCGATTTTTCATTTTATTCTCCGTTTACTTGAGCGTATTTTGAAGTCTGTAAATGCAGCTGTTTAATTATTACCTCCAGTGATCGACTGACACTAATAACTTGTTGCAATGTACAAATCCACATGAGTTGTCAGCCTTTGGAAACCATCTGCGTTGACACAAAACACCATGTCTATTGCTACAGAAATGAAGTCAACTGCTCTCAAAGATCAAGAAGTGCCTCAACACATCTTGGAGCCAATAAAGAATGCCTAAACTTCTTCAAATGTAAGCTCAGAAACCCTTAATATACCATGAACCCTTGTGTGGTCCCTCTCTCCCAGTTCTCTCTTCAGTTTGACACTGGGACCAGTTTGAGATGGGACTCCCCCAGTCCCACAGTGCAGCATAGAGGTTTTTGGGACTATGGTCCCAAATTCGTCCCAAGGCAGCCATCCCAGGGGCTTCTAAGGCCTCAAGGAGGCCATCAGACCTCACTGTAGGGTGTTCAGCAAGCTTTGTAAAGGCCAATAGTGGCAAGAGTTAAAAAGGAAAACATTTGGCTTTCATGATGCAATACAGCATGTAGATCATCACATGCTTTATACGTTCAGATCTACCGAGGGAATGACAAATGGACATGTAAGTGACCTCTCATGGACAATTTTCAATGAAAATTTGACTTACCTTTGAATGAATCAAACTCTGAACATCACAAAGCTTCATATGCCAATCCTGACAGCAAATCTGACACAAATTTGGTTAAAAAAAAAATAAAAATCAAAGACCTACTTTCTTCTAGTCTCAACATTTATCAATTTAGCAGCATAACATGTTCCAGAGCTTACCCATTAGAATGTAAGGGAGTGCAGTTGCTAATGCTACAGCAATACCTAATTGGAATTCACTTTTCCATTGCATCTATGGACCCACACATATCTCCATTCTGTTCATTTCTAAATTCTGCACAGCAATTAGCAATGAGAATAATTTAGAAATGGAAGAGAATGCTTTGAATGTCAAACAGACGAGGAAAAAGATTAATCATTTAAAGATTTGGCTACGTATGTTCATATAAACAAAATGGATGCTAATTCTTACTAATGTAAATTGTTTTGTAGGGAGACTAACAAAGAACATCAGCCTTAGCCCAAGAGACCTGGTCCACTACAGCATTTCAACTGCCCTGTTTTCCTTTGCCTCCTGCTACACTGCAGTTTTCTTTAGGACGAAGACCAATTAACTCAAAAGCTTTGGAATGGCCGAGTGACATCACCGCGTTAAGGGCAGCCCGCGCGTGTCGCGGTGCGGTAGCGCTGCACGCAGCCTGCTAGCCACTGCATCGCCTGCTGCGATGAAAGAAACATTGGAATCGGACAGGAGGTTTGCCTTTTGCTTTGAACGCATGTGAGACCCCGCAAGCATTTCCAAAAGGCTGAGCACACCACGCTATGGAGTTGCCAGCTCATGTGCTGTGCAGGTACTGGCACAGTGACTCTTCCTCTGCAACAGGGTTACACCAAAGCAGGGCAAGACAGCTCGCCCGTCCCCCTCCCACACCAGCTAGTGGGAGCCAATTAATGCTCTTTCTTGCAAAGGCTTCATTTGGAGCTAATTAATGCCATTTCTTGTACAGGCTTTATTTTGAGCTAAGCGAGTCATCACATCAACTGAGTTCCATTTTTTCCTTTACATATTCAGGTAATCCTTGCCCATTAGAGGCAAGAAAGATGTTCCTTTTAGGAAGGCTCTTTTTTTTTTTTTTTGGTTTGAATTACAAAAGTTTTATGCCTGCAGATGTTAGCTGGGTACAGAAACAGGGTTTATTGGTCTGTGAATATCCCTAGTGACTCCTTAAAAGATAGGTAAAGTGATTTATTACTCCCTGGGCCTCCAGTGTAGTAAACAATAGTGAACAGACATTTTTATTTTCTCAGCAGCTCAGCTCTTCTTCCAAGCACTTGAGCTTTTTTTTGTTGTTGTTTGGGGACTTTTATATCTTTCTACTCTTTAATTTCTTACTCTCTGCAAACTCCTAAGCTCTGTTGATCTCTGGCAGTATTTATTTGGTTGGAACGATTTTGGGTAAATATTCCTCAAAATTCTCTGTGAGAACAGCTGATGCAAAGAAAGTACTTTATTTCCCTCATCTTTTTGCAAATCAAAGCACCCATTAATTCCTTTGGAAGTCACATACTTTTGCTTTTTTAATAATTTTTATGATCACACCAGTTTCTTAGCTGCTCTGGTATGTATACTCTGGGCAACCTTCCCTAATAATGTCTGCTTACTGTTTACTCACTTGGTTTTAGTGAGGGTCCCATCTCTGTAAGTAGATTTTGATTGGAGCCTCCTAAAGTCAAACACAAACCTTGGCCATGTAAGAATTTTTCTTACCTTCCTCTTTCCTTTGTAATGGAAGGATGTGTAGGGCCTAATTCTTAAAGTTGTTGTCCCAAGTTGCCTCACTTCTGGTTGTAGAATATTCTAGATTAAACCTTAATTTCTCCTTCTCCCAAATACAATCTAGAATTCCTATTCTTCAGGCAATTTTGCAAGAAAAATAATCCATTCTAAATGAGAAAAAAAAAAAACAAACTGGCAAACATAATGCCTACATTTTTTTTCCCCATTTCAGAAGTTTTGTTTAGCTTCAATTTTTCCTGTAAGATGTTGAGACCTACGATATGAAAAGAAACAGGGCATCTTTTAGTACTGTGTAATTATAAACAGCTGTAGACTCTCATATTCTAAAATTTACAATATAATCTTGTTACTGAAGCAACTTTTTAATATACCAATAAATTAACAGCATACTACAACAAGCTGATTTTTTTAAAACATAATCTAGTATCTTTTTTGTGATAAAAAGAGACAATCAGATATTTTCTAACCGGTACAAGTGCTGGGATTATGAATGCTTTTCCAAGTGAGGCTGATTGAAATTAGGGGCAAGTCACCCTTACTTAAAGGTGGGCAACAATCCCCTATGTTGTTCAGTGCTCATGTACTTACCCCTGTGTTAATTCACGCTAACTAGGGAAGATCTGTCTCGGAAACCAGACACATCAAGAGCAAACGACGTAAGGATCTAAAAAGCTCTTCTTCAAACCAACTGATGACTTGAACACCATAGGAAATCATCTCAGGTGCTAAAGAAAACTGCAGCAGGGCTGTTCTGATGAGAACCTCCTGGGCTGTTGTTGGGTTTGTGTGCAGCGCTGGGCTGGGAGCAAGGCCTCCCACACGGACATGCTCCAGGGCTTGCCAGGCAGCAGAGCCATGCATTCCTTCCAAGGGAAGCCCATACAGCTGGCCTGGGAAATCACTGCAGGTGGACTGCCGCTTGTAGGTGACCCCATCTTTCTCCCTGCAGATCAACACTGTGACTCACTACAGGGAAATAGGAAGTGTCTCCTTCAAGTCTGTGCAGAACGAGATTTCCATTGTAACACATCTATTTTAACAGGAAAGAACTATGTAATAAGTGTTAAATGGAGTGGTGAATCACTGTTTTGTACTAAAAAAAAACCAAACCAAAAAAAACCCCAACCAACTAACAAAACCAGAACAAATTTGGCAGAGAAGTAAAGAGAATTCCTCTCTCAAACTACTTGAGTTTTTCCTCTTACGAATACTGCAAGCCAGGGAAAACTCCACCACATCAGATTAGCAGAACCAGAGTGAAGGACCATTCCACAACTGGAAATAATAATAAAAAAATATCCCTAACATCAGTTTTTTTTCCTGCAGTGCAGTTGTCAATTACCTATTCTGTGCACATCCCACAGACACAATAGTACCACAGCAGCAAAATTTAAAAAAAAAAATAAAAAAAAGAATAAGAGGAAAAAAAGCCCCTAAAACCCCCCAAAAAACCAAACAGTTCCAGAGTACTACATTTTGCCTGGAGACTTTATTCTAACTGATTCCTTGAAGGACAGATTGTCCTTTTTGTCGCTTCCTGGAATGACAGCTCTGTGGAGTCTCTAGGAGCAACTCTGTGACTGGCACTTCAATGGCACGAGTGACCCGTTACCCTGAGGACACACAGTCAATGGGCCTCGCTTTGCATTCCTCATGCACCACCCATTTAATGCTGCCAGTTTTCCATGGCATCAAAGACTGCAAGATAGGACTTTATTTCCATAACCAGCTTAGTTTCTTGTCAGTGCAGGCATTTGTCTTCTGCCGCTTTATTTAGCATACCTACAACACATTAATTTATTCCTAATGCATTTGGCTGACACCACTGAAAAGCTGCCAGAACTGCTATCTCAAGTCTCCACTTTGCTGTGAAGAGCATACAAATTACATTCAGAATTCTCCCTCTGTTACGTTTGCCTTTATTTTCAGTTTAAGCACAGGCATCTATAAACATCAGCCTTCCATTTCTCTGTATGAGGATCCATATGTCCAAGTCCCACCTGAACGCCCTTGTGGCCAAGCCTTGTTTCCACTGTCTACCAGAGATGCATAAAGAGTTCTTCTGGGCCGAGAAACACACTACACCCAGAAAAGTCCTGTTCCTCACCTTTTCAGACCAAGGACCTCACTGGAGTATATCAAGTTAGTTTTCAGCTTGCATGCCAGGGCATTGCTTGTTTAGGAAGAGTCTTGTATATGCTCACCGCTTGATCAGGAATTCACCCCATCTCCTTTCACCCAAACCAGCAGAAGCACTCAAGGCAGACCAGTGGTGCAACCTAAAGACTTGAAGTTTTTGCGGATGAGGTCTTTGATAGCACGATTCTGAGATTCAGCTAATGAACAGATCCATGTCTGATCAGACCCATGTCTGATCGTCTGAGCTTAACAGCTCAGGCTAAATGAAAAATCTAGTGATTTCTATATCAGGGAGTTCCCAGGTTAGACAGCTTCTGAGAGAGATTTGAGAGGGCTTGGGGGATGTTTTTGTTTATTTGGTTGGTTGGTTGTGGCTGGTTTTTAAGATCGAAACCTTGATACCAGAATTCATTACAACCAGAGAATTGGCTTGGTTTCTGTCTCTGTTCGAATAAATATAGCTTTTTTTTTTTTCTCTTTTTTTCTTTTTTTTTCCCCAGCAAGCTCTACTGTTTGTAACTGTTGACTTGTTACCTTTTCAGGTTGGAAGTCTTTCTAATAAACAGATTCAAGACAATGTGTTCTGGGGAGTAACACATTTTAGTGTCTGTTCCACAAACCATAGGATTCATTAGATTTAATTGGTTTAGTGCAATCTGTGAGGCTGTCAGAGGATGGCATCATGGTTGCCTTGAGTGGAGTTGCAGGGAAATGAAGGAGACTTCTGAAAGGAAGCTGTTCAAAAAATCTTGTTCTAACGAGAACTGAAGTAATTCTTCTGACTTGTTAGACTGCCATTTCCAAAATGCATTTCTGTGTAAGCCTTGCAGTATCTGCATCCCTTCAGCTCCTTTACATCTTAGAAACAACATTTAGCTTGGATTTGAGGCACTGATATATAGTAAGAACCGATCTTCATCCCTATGAAATCAAAGGCAAAAGCCTTATCCACTTGCATGGAAAAAGAGCCGCTGCCTCTAGTGCTTAAGTTTCCAGATGTGAGTTTCTGCATGTTCCTTTTTCCCCATGACCTACAGAGCAACATCAACACAGTACAATACCTAAGCAAATTGTATAGAATAAAAATAATTCTTCCCTTCCTTTTCTCCCCTATCTTCCTTAAATTACACCAACATACACCCTACAAGTGCCTTCCATTTTTCAGACTATTTGACACTGGGAAAGTACATAGATTTCTCCAGGCAGCTGCAAAGCTGAGACACAAGATTGAAGCCTTATTCATGATGAAAACCATCTAAGGTTGCACAATTTAAAATCTGAAGTTATATTTTTCCTGCCTTGTTAGGGAGACTGATAGATTTGATACAATCATAACAAAAGCATTTCCTTCTTTTCCATCAGTAATGAATGAAGAATTTAATGTAATTTTATGACCCTGAGGCACCATTAGAGCTTTCTACTGGAATGCTACGTTTCCTACTATGAACTAATTGTTATTTCTTATCACAATTACAGTGAATGATCTATTTTTCTCTATAGGTTATAGAGCCAACATTATTTATATCCCACCTGTTCATTGGTATATGAGGAATACACTGAAGGTATCCTCCCCTCTGTTACCCTAAGTCACATGGGGTACAGTCATGATTGTTACGCAGAGATGAATCACAAACTTAAAATGGATATTGAAACAAAAATATAGCCTGTTTCTTCTCCTATATAAGTTTTTCAATGTCACTTTGGAAAAAATACCGCCCAATAAACAGAACTTGGTCACGGAAAGGATTCATAAAATGTAAATACTGAGAAAGCACTGTTTAGAAATGAGGGGTCTATTTTTATACAAAATCAAGTTAAATAATCACAATGTCTTTTGGCTTTGGAATATTTTTAGGAATTTCTCTTAAGTATTGTTAAAGGTCTATAACAAAACCTAGAGATTTTCCTCTCTTGTGTGCTTTAGAAACACATAGAAAAGTTATTTTTGATTGCTTCCTACATAATTTGCTGAGAATCCTAGGAAACAGAGACATTAGAATTCCATTTCCATTACTTAAACCAGCACCATAATTTATTGATTGGAGCAAATTGAGCAATATTTTCAGCAGATTCCCCAAAAGATAATCTTACTCATCTCTTTCACACACATTTTAAATGACTCTGCCTAATGCAATAGTGCGGTCCTTCCTGATTTAGACCACCAACAGTAATCTCAGAGTCAGACTCTATACTTCACATATGGCCCAGAAAACGCGCAGTAGGATTCCTGTCAATATTTCCTTTTGAAGGATGATGACTCAACTTTTCCTTATTTGAATTGGCATATTAAAAGAGTGAATCTGTTCCTCAGGTCCTGCTAGTACTTTTTCATTCTTTCCTATGGGAACCTGTATCCCTGTAGGCAACAAGGGGAAACTTCCCTGCATAAGGATATGAGAACTGCTGCTTGACTGACATATAAATGGCTATTGTCCTTCAATGGCTCCAGATTTTTAAAAGCAGCCACCCTAAGACCAGAAATTTGCTGATTTTGTGTTTCCTGTCATCATTTTTGACACTGTTTTCCCAGTTTCACATGAGTCATATCCTATTTCACCAAGGTGTACTTCAACAAGAAAATGTTCCCTTTCTGGTGTTTCAGATCAAAAGAAATAGAGCCTTAGTGGACATCCAATCTCTGGTAATTTTTGTTTTCCTTTATCTTTTGTGTCTCTCTAAACTTTATGCAGTGCATCTCCTGTGGTACTACAATTTTATTTTTTTTTTGGTCAGCTTCTTAAATTACACTCATTTTTAATTTTTAAATTTTTAATTTTATTTTTTGTCATTTTCTATCTATGGAGTTTCATTCCACAGTTTGGTAGTCACCATTCAGAAAAACTCAGAACCTTAGGTTGATGAGTGGGAGCTCTTAACTTTAATCTTCACTTGGTGAATCATATACTGCACATTTTAGATTCTGAGAACCATTTTTGGTTGTTTGGTTTTTGTTTGTTTTGTTTGTTGGTTTGTGTTTTTTTTTTTAATTGTTATAATTAAAAAAAAAACTAACAACAAAAAAAAAAGCAAAAAAACAAGCCACCTTTAAAAATCAGGATGTAGACGGGATTCAACCAACTTGCACAGCTTAAAAGCCCAATAACATTTCTCATCTCAAGAATGTGTCTATGTGATGTGATGCAACATTAGGCCAAGACACCAGCCAGAATGGAGCCCAGCCTGAGGTGTATCTAGAACATGTACACCCCTTGTGGGGCTTAATTTCTTGTACCACACCTAAAGAATCTATTCCCTGTCCCCAAAAGCAACTCTGAACACCACTCTATCCCTTCATGTGCCTGAAGGTGGAAAATTTGACATCCTTGACCCTTTTTTTCCATTACAGCCTATTGTTTGAAGTACTCTGAGGTACTGTGAGACCAGGCTGAACCTCTGCAGGGTCTACAGTGCCTTTAGCCAGCAGACACAGGCACAGTTTATCCCAGGAGCAGCTCTCTGCCTTCTCTGATCAGCTATCTGCTTTCTCTCTCTAGAAAACCAGATATTCTTGTAATGTAACAACAATATTATGATTTGGGGGTACACAGGATCTTACTCAACCACCAGTGGCCAGATGGGACACTGCTCTGAGACTGTTATGCATCAACTTTTAGAGTGGTATATTAGCAAAATAACCTTTATAACCTGAATAACCTCTGTTAAAATAAAGTTTAACAGAGCCACACTGTTGATCCTAGTAAAAATGAATGAGATTATTAGAAATGCCACATACCTAAAATTTTCAAGCAGTCCAGTATTAGAAGATTTTGATTGTTTTATTTGAGCCCTATCCAAAGTATTAAGTTGGTGTATAGAGTAAATACCTAATAATTTTCAAGGTACTTGAATGTGTCCAGAGAGGGCAAAGCAGATGGTAGAAGGAGCATGTCCTGTGAGAAATAGCTGAGGACTCTGGGTTTGTTTAGAGAAAAAGGAGGCTAAGGGGTGACTTTGTTGCTCTCTACAGTTTCTTGAGGAGGGGATGTGGAGAGGAAGGTGTTGATCTAATCTCCCTGCTATTCAGTGAAAAGACACATAGGAACGGTTCAGAAATCATAGAATCATAGAATCATTCCCGTTGGAAAAGACCGTTAGGATCATTGAGGCCAACCATCAGCCCTACTCCACAAAGTTCTACCCTTCACCATATCCCCCAACACCACATCTAATCTACTCTTAAACACATTCAGGAATGGCAACTCAACCACCTCCCTGGGCAGCCAATTCCAGTGTCTGACCACCCTTTCTGTGAAGAATTTTATCCTATAATCCAGTCTAAATCTACCCGGTTGCAGCTTGAAGCCATTCCCTCTTCTTTTATTGCTAACTACCTGTGAGAAGAGACCATCACCAACCTCCCTACAATGTCCTTTCAAGTAGTTGTAGAGAGTGATGAGGTCTCCTCTCAGCCTCCTCTTCCTCAAACTAGACAGTCTCAGCTCCTTCAGTTGCTCTTCATAAGATTTATGCTCCAAGCCCTTCACCAGCTTTGTTGCCCTCCTCTGCACTTGCTCCAGCACCTCAATATCTCTCTTGAGTTGAGGCACCCAGAACTGGACACAATACTCAAGGTGTGGCCTCACCAGTGCTGAGTACAGGGGGACAATCACCTCCCTACTTCTGCTTATCACACTATTTCTAATACAAGCCAGGATGCCATGCATCGAGGAGGTTCAGACTGGGTGTTAGGAAACGTTTCTCTGCTGATTTGGTGGTCAAACACTGTAAGAGCCTTCACAGAGAGGTAGTCAATGCCCCAAGGCTGTAAGTGTTTAAAAGGTATATGGACAATCCCCTTATACATGCTTTTACTTTTGGTCAGCCCAACTATTCTATTCTTCCAAATATTCTATTCTTCTATTCTGAAAAGAGCAAGTATACTTTGAGACCTACTGTTTGTTTTTATGTAAACATTCCCTTAAGAAATTCAGGCAGTCTCAGATTAAATGTTGGACATAAAAGAAAAAAAAATTAATAATTTCATACTCAAGACTACAATTTCCACCTTTAGTGAGAAGCCTGAAACTTTCTGTATATTCCCAAGTGTGACAAAAGTGGAATGGGTGGCAAGTTTCTTCAGATAAGAGACAGCAAGGAACATGACTAAGAGGAAACAACTTGGTAAATGAACATGAAACAGGCAAAACAGCGTTAAGACAACAAAGCCACATGCTACAGCTCAGAATTAACTAAAAATAAACCATGACCACAGAACAGAAAATTATTAGCAAGACAAATGGCCAAGAAGAGGAAAACCATAATTGTTTCCTCTGGGGCTGGATTTCTGAAAGTAAACACTCAATCAAGTCCCTTTGTAACGGAAAATAGAATTCAATAGCATGGAGGAAACCCTGGAGAATCATACAATGGCAATGCAATGTTTAAAACCCTAGCAATATGAGGGAAGGGACCGATGATGACAATTGTTGTTCTTTAAGTCAGTGCTGCAAGCAGATTGAGAGGAAGCTTGGTCTGCCAGGGAGGCAACAGGCTGGGTGCTGGGAGACCTTGGCCTCCGCTGGCTCTCCTGTTTACTTCTAATCCCTGAACCAGACGATGAATGCCCTTGTTTATACAGTGCTCTCTAAGTGATATTCTGTCTACTAGGGAGAGATGGTCAACATTTTCAACACACTCTAAACCAGAAAAGAGCTAGGGAACAGTTTTTCAAATAGCATCACAAGAAGTTGGTGTAGTGATGTGATAAAGAGGTCCAAGAGACCACTCTATGGCGATGATACAGGTCATGGCTATCAAAGAACATGGGACACCTGCAAGTTGCATTTTAAGTGCATGGGTAACAATTAATTATATAAGGCTGCCATTGGGTTTTTTTCACCAAATTTCCCAGAAAGTTTTTGCTTAAATTCTCCGTCCTCATATAGTCAACCTTTGACTAAGCAAGGCTCTGTCCAAATTAAGAGAGAATTTTCTTAGCATAGATGAGACAATTGTTCTGGGAAAGTCTCCAGCCCAAGCAATTTCAAGCACGCCTAATTACATGTACAGAACTGCCTAAATAATTAGCTAGGGTCTCTGCCTAATTTGGAGAAGTTTCTAGACCTTCGATGTAGAAACGAGTTCATCTGTGAAAGTTGAGAAGCACACACTTTTTCTTAAGAACGGAGTTTGGACACATATGAACCCCTAATACTCTGATCCCAGAGCTAGAAAGCTTGCTACAAAATTCAAACGCATCTTAGTACTTCTCCGTCGTTTCCAATGCAAATCTAAAGCTAGTAAATTCCATTTAGCTTTGGTGAGCAATCATTTAGCTCCTTAATAAATTACTTGCCAAAAGAAGGGGTTTGGCCAGAGCACCAGTTGCTTAAATTGGCCAAGTAGTGTCTCACAGCTGGGGACAAATTCTGCAGGCTAGAAATAGCTTACAAGCAGCCACGTGCCACGGGATAACCTGGTCTGATCCTCCCCGCTAAACCTGAGCGACTAAGAAGCAAAGGAATTGGATACCTCAACTCTTTATCATCCAAAAGGTCTCTTCTAGCAGGAGAATTTTCAACTGAGCAAACCCAGCTATTCTTCATCATCATCCTTCTCCTTGTAGATAACACAGGGATGAGAAAATATACAGCAGTATGACCCAATGCCACAGACACATTCACAATCACACTATTTTACCAAGAAGAGAAAAGAATTTTGTCTTATCAGCACTACCAAGTACACCAGCATGGTACAGCCACAGCACATGCATCACAGCAAACTTAAGTTCCAAGGGCCCCTGCAGACAAGATGGAGCAAGAGCCTGGATCAGAGAAGGGTTAAGTGGGGCAGCACAGCCCAGCCACACGACCACTGCCGGATCACACAACCAGGAGCAGATGTACTGAACTACACTGAGAGAAAGGGTGGGTTCAGTCCTTCTGCGTGAAGCTAAAATCCTCATGAGGGCAGTCACTGACCCTCAATAATGTACATATGTAGTGAAAGTGAAAAATAAATTACTAGCTTTTTGGTTTCTCCATTGGAAATTATACTTAAAGGAATTTATGAAGAACGGCATCACTTGCAGTTTCACAGCTAAACAGAACTTACTCAAATACTGTAGACAGGAAGATATTAGGTTAGGGCTGCCTTTTTCTCACATGCCAAGCATGACCTACAGTTTACCTCCCTACAGAGGTGAGGAGGCAGCCACCCTCTCCCCAGTGTTTTGCTGTCCAAATTGCTACCACACTGCATCACTAGCGGCTGATCACACTCCTGCATCTGCCCTGTCACACTGACCACACGCTGCCTGCTTTAGGTCTCATCCCTAAGCTCGTCAGAGAGCAACACACACTCCGTTCCTCTTTTTTTAGGTGCCCTCGGTCTGTCAGAATCTGGGGAGACAGGAGGTGGGGTCAGTCATTTCCTCCACCTCCTGTGTTGTGTTGTGCCCCTTGTAACCAACTTCCAATATTCCCTGCCAGCAAGGAGAGCTCTGTGCTGCATTGCACTAAAAGAAACCTTGAGCATTCCCTGCAGTGATAAATAACACTCAGAATACTTGAAAATATGAGCTGGTGAAATATTAAAACTCATTAAAATACAAGACTGCTTTGGGGAAAACAGGTTTTGTATGCTTCCTTATGCTTGCCATAAATATCTCAAGGCTCCTCAGGACTTGGAGGAGACGAAGGGAAGCACATACCTTCCTCACAAACGTACATTCCTCGGTTCACAGTGCGAGGAAACACCCTTCCTGCTGAGCTGTTTGCAGCAGTAGTTGGAATTCACCCTGTGCTTTTAGCCTAACCATAAACAACAACATTGCATTTGTCTCTCTCATCTCTGAATGTTGTTTATACTCAGTTGGCTATAGAGGAGGCTGGCCAGTCCATCTGGATTTCTTCCCCCCACAGCTTTCCAGGCTAATTAATAAAGTCTGTCCTGTTTCCTGGTACCACTATGCGCAGCCAGAAACAGGGAGTTCATGTCAGTTGGTTTGAATTCAGGGAGAAGGGGGGAAAAAAAACAAACTTATAAAATTTAACCTGCATGCTAGAACTTTCTAAAAAGGTATGAAATGGCAGTGGTTTTCAGGAAGAGTCAACACTATTTCTCTGTGAACTCAGCAAGGCCAGTATAGCAGGAAAATACACCCACAGCATTTACTATGGACTAGGACAATGAAGAGAGCTCACATCATGTCTGGGCACTTCAGCCCAGGTGTTCAGAGCCCTCAGCAATTCCAATAAAAATATTTTCATCTAAATATTTGAAAGGTCTTTGCATCAGGCAACCTGAGCCATTGGAGAAAACCCAGTCACTTGTCTGAGAGCAATTGGCAGAAGTATGGAAAGGGCTTTTCTAATGGGAAGCCTATATGAATACCCGAGTATACACAAATGCATGAGCTGAGGGTTGCTGCAAATGCACAAATGATGACATGTCGGACCTTTTTTTGAGCTTTGTAAACAGAAACAGAAGGTAGGGCGCAAATCACTATATTAGGCTAAAAACCTGGTCCCATTTGCCACTGGTTGCCTCAGTGACCTCTACTTACTTTTATAGTTAATCTCTCCTGTGAAATATTTTTCTTGGCTAGAGGCTTTGGGAAAATAACTAGTTTTCTAAGCAAAAGGAAGCAGGAAAGTGGGCTGGTTACTCTCCTAACCTCCTAGGAGAGATTCCTAGGCAAAGAGCTCTCTGTCCAATGTCTCTGAGAATGGCCAGTATTCTGGGTAATTTATAATGTCCCAGACTAATCCTAGTACAGTTTATGCATACTCAAGGACTGTCAAAAAGAGTACTACAGGCTAATTTATCCCAAAAGTCTCTCTAAATAAGGCTGCCATGACACCTCCAGGCCATCCAGGCACGTGTGCTGCACATGACATGATGTCAACACAAGCCAGTACCAATTCCAGAAACTCCCTTTGAAAACTTATTTACAACATCCCTCAATCTAGTAAAACAGAACAACATTTATTCAATCTAATTACTATTGTCACAAGAACCTGCAAGATCATATGCTGCATGAAGGCACATGGTTTCCCACCCAGTGTCCATTGGGGAGACTGAATGAAAAGCATAATGCTTTGTAGACCATCAACATCCAGCAGGAGCAAAACTACCCATGCCATGAAAGTTGTCTCCCATTACACAGATCTACACTCTTTCTTCTATAGCATGAAGGCAAAAAGTAACAAAGCAGATGGGGATTTGGAGGCCCATTGGGACACAATCTAGTTAGCACTTTGCTCTGGAGTCAACAATATACGAATTCATCACAAGTCCCTTACTTCTCTAGCACCAATTTCGTGTTAACTGTTCTGCAAACAACAGATGTACACAGTACGTGGCTTCTCATTCTTATTTGAAATGGAAAATTTGAGGAAGGATGTTTAGACACGCACTCCTTTAGCAGCTTCTTGCCTGCTGCTCACTTTCACGAGAGCCTTTTATGATTTAAACATGCTATAGGCTTTCCTTTCCTCAGGAATGCTTTCCATTACAGCTGCCTCCAGTTCTGTCCCTCTGAATGTCCCCAGTAATCCTACATGGGCTGTGGTTCTTATCCCTCTTCCTCTCCTTCTCCATTATAGGCTTTCCTTCCCAGTCTGACCACATGTGTTGTGGAAACAGTCTTTTGCTTTCCAAAATGCACCATAGCAATGTACAGGGCAAACGACCTGACCAGGGACCTCAAACTAAGCCCCTGAAGCGTGATTTCCAGCCCAGGCAGACACCTCTCAATATCAATATGCTCAGCACAAAATATTCATATTTTTGACAGCATATAATAAATTCTAAACATTAAGTGGAATTGTTTTAGATTTGTCCACATAGAAGATGCCAGCTCTGTGGGCAGGTAACAATAGCCCTTCCTTCCCAGGAAACGTGAGCAGTACAGTCAAGTATGTGTTGCTGCCTCTGGGTGTCCACAAGCTTAATTTCACAGGGGGTGGGAAAAACCTAGATGTACATGGGTACAGTCAAGAGCTCTGTCAGATGGCTTTATTATAGACTGTCCTAACAAAGACAGGGCTGTCTCCCAAGATGGAGCCCTGTTTATTTTTCTTTTTTTCCTAACAGGGCACTATTGATAAACTCTATATTGTAGGTTCTTCTTACCCAGAGTAATCTCAGCTTTTCTCTGATTTATACTGAGCCTGATCACTGATTGCCTTGCCAGAAGTCAGAGACTGTCAGCCTGGAAGTGCCCTGCCTCAGATTTTCTTTACGTAAGTTCCCTGGGTCCAGCCTGATAGGGCACACCGTGTTGAGCAGATCCCACAGCTTTTCTGGGGATTTTTGCCAAATCCACCAGGGAAGGAGAACTACCTATCCCCTTCTCACAGACACAAAGCAACTTGCAAGGAAGGATATAAAAAGTATTTTAAAAGCCTCAATTGTGCAGGGGATGACAGAGAACCATCTCAAGTTTTCAACAGGATGAGGGAGGAGTCATCATTTTTCAATTGCAGAATATCAAATCTGCCCTTATGACTAGCCATATCTGAAGTAAAACAAGATTAAGCTGCAAGTAAATTATGATTTCATTCCAACAGCCCTAGGGAAAAGTATTCTGCTTGGATGGAAACACAAAGGGTGGGAGTATGGATCAGTAAAACAGATTAGGTGAATAAGGGAACAGGGAAAAAACCACCTCTTGGAAAGGGGAATGGAAAGAAACCACAGAGTTTTTTGGCACTTTAGATACTTTATATTCTGCCCTAGAAGGGACAACCCTTAGCCTCGGGTGCTAAAGTTGTGAGCACAGTTGCCCTGTGGGAGATAGATAAGGTTGATGTATAACATCTCTCAGCGAGCAGCAACGCTGAGGACATATTCTGAACTTGCAGGTCACATTGGGAGGCCTGCAGTTAGGGGCCTTCATCCTTTTGGTCAAGATCTCTGAATTGTCAAAGGAAGACAGCAAATATTTATATCACAGAGCCTATTAGAGGCACTTCTTGTGTACTAACATAGAATAAATGTACACTTCAACTTACTGGGCAAACAAATGAAAGGATGCTAAGAAAGCAAAATATGAAGCTTTTTAAAAAATATGAACATCCAACCAGAAATCCTAACTTTGGGGAAAGTTTTAGTGGAAAGAAAGACACGTTTATTTTCTGATCATTCTTGCTAAGAGAGGAACAGTGCTCTGGAAATGTGATTTCCACAACCAGCAAAGGCACAAGTGGAGATGCCTCTATAGTGGTAAAAGTGCTTTTGCTACAAGAATTTGATTTATTCAGACTAAATGATATAACGAAAAGGAATCAGACTAGCAGGCCCTTTTGCTTCTGTGAAGCAGTTTCAGAATAACAGGGACGGCTAGCACAGGCATATACCAACTAGCCTTTTTTTATCAGGCATCCAATCATAGACATAACCCACATTTCCCTTTACCTTTACAGTTTGCTTTAATACAATTTTTTCTTCAAAGAAAGAAACGAGTAAGTAACAAACAAAAGTTCATTAACTCAAACCATCAGTGCAAATTTAAAAACAAAATCATGTGAACTTTGCTGAGCTTCCAGATCTCAAGTGTAATGTCTGATTCACAGTGCAGCCATGACACTGACACAGACCAGAGCCACATATGACTTAAGCATTAGTGCTGACAGTTACGAATACTTTCAGCCTATGGCCATACACAAAACGCTATTTGTGGGCTTGTAAATAGTTCTCTAGCAAATGTGATAAATAAAGCTTTGCTTTAATTTTTTACTTTTAAGATCATTTATTGTCTACTCACATGGACATTTTCCCATCCTGATGATTAGATATATGTTGGTTGAATCCCAAAGGGCAGAGAACCATTGCCTTGGTTACTCCTATGCTGGAGTTTGACTTGGTGTCGCAAGCTTTACAAGCAGGGCCTCAAGGGAGTCTGAAGTTTGCATTTCAAAGTCCTTCATTCTGCATTCCATAGCGATAAAAAACCCTACACATGTCCAGCCCAAATGCACCAGATTTAAATAAAAAGAACAGATAGATAAGAAAAAAGCTCCTTTCAAAGAGTTGTAACAGCCTCAAGTATTAGTGCATCCCAATTATCTGGTACTGAAATTTCTGAAAAAAACTATTTCAAGCTAAAGGATAGATTGAAAATAGAATGTCAACAACTAGCTAGATTATGCGGAATTTCCTTGTCCTCAGGCTCAGCTCTAGCATACCAACAATTATCAATTTTGAATCTCTTTTACATGCTTCTGATGGAAATAGCAAAAGAGTCATGATTTCATTCATAGCTGTCATTTGCACGTAGCATGAGAAATTATTTCAATAAGATTCTGCGTCAGTTGCTTAGGTACAGGCAAATTGATTTTATTTGAAGGCAAATTATGCCCTAGAAACCAGTTCTTCTCATTGGTTATGAGAGTAGAAATGGAGAGAAAAAGTTTGTTTAAATATTCTTTAGAACAAGGGTCACTACGTACCCTTCTTAGGACAAGCATTACAAGGGGGTAGGGTGGTAATAACCCTTGACGTTGCTTTTGATGCTAACTGCTACACAGTTCAAGTGGCAGCACGTGCTGGTGATTCACCTTGTAACAATGCAGAGAAGCATTGGAGTGCCCAACCCCGGGCAGATTCCCAGCAAGACACCCCTCTGCCCCATAGGCTCTGCAGCTGCTCTCTGTTAAAAATGTTTACTGGGACCCTTCGTGAGTAAAATGGATAAAGGTCTACACAGAAGAGGACAGCTGAGGTGCAGCACACTATTGCCCATCCCTTGGTGACACAGCTCAAGCAAAAGTAATCTCAGATGGAGAAATAATAGAAAAGCAACTGAAAAGAGTAACTGTCACAGATATGCCTAAATAACTAGGATATAAGAAAATACCATACCCATTAAAAAGTTCTTCACTGATAATCTACAAAATAAAAATAAACACCTCTCCTATGACTACAGGCTGAAGGAGCTGGGCTTGTTCAGCCTGGAAAAGAGAAGGCTCCAGGGACACCTTATAGTAGCCTTCCAGTATCTGAAGGGAACCTACAGGAGAGATGAAGAGGGGACTCTTTGTCAGGAAGTGTAGTGACAAGATAGGGGTAATAGCTTTAAATTAGAAGAGGGGAGATTTAGATTCTGTATCAGAATGAAATTCTTTCCTGTGAGGGTGGCAAGGCGCTGGAACAGATTGCCCAGAGAAGTTGTAGATGCCCCATCCCTGGAAGTGTTCAAGGCCAGGCTGGATGGGGCTTTGAGCAAACTGGTCTAGTGGGAGGTGTCCCTACGCATGGCAGGGAGGGCTAGAACTTGATGATCTTTAAGGTCCCTTTCAACTCTAACCATTCCATGATTCCATGAATTAACAGTATACATTAAGCCAAAATGGTAAAATCGACTTATAAAATTTTAATCTCTGTCTTTGTACTGGGAAGAATTCTCTTCCAGAAAAATCTTCCATTTTTGCTTCTCACTTTTTCATGCCTAGCTTGTTGTCACCTTTGCTATCTGGGTTTGCACGCTTGGACAGTATGAAATCACTCTGCTTTTAGACCCTGCCCTTGCTGACAGGTAAATAGGAAGTCAGTTGCAGCTGTAAACCAGCCCCAACATTTCAGTGGGATGATTCACGCAGCAGATGCTGAGCACATGCTGTGAAAGGAGGAGTAGTTCTTCAAGGGTGATAGGACCTCATACCCGCCCATGGCATGGTGGGCACTTCCATTACATTATAAATCAAACCAATGAAACCATTACTGGTGAGAAAAATCAGCAATTCATGACACAGAACTATTTCAATCACAGAGATTTTTTTGATTGTTTGATTATCCAATGGTTTACCATAGGGAAGACCATAAGGAATATACAGAGCACCAAAGAAAGCTGTACACACGATTCGCTACCAGATACAGATTATGTACCTTTCAGGGTCAAATGTCAGAAAACTGAAAGACATTGGCAAGTCTTGCATATTCCTTCTAGAAGACATCAACTTTCCAGGGAATCTAAGTTTTCCCTATAATTAGACGATATATGCTTGAAAACAGTCCCACAGAAATACATGCTTAGGATTAATGCTTATAGAGGAAGTCACAAGTAAGACTGAAATAATATCATCGAACTCTGTGGGTGTATTTAAATGCAGTGGTGTGACCACTTTTACATAGCTAGTGTCAAGATTTGGTCTACATTAGCACAGATTAAACAAAGTATCACAAATTTAATTCTTGGAATATGGAAATTCTCATATTACAGTGCTGAATTTATGGAAAACACAGTGAAGCAACACATGCAATGAAATATTTTAGAAGCTAATGAATCTACAAGCACTGGAAAATACACCTAATGGGTAAAGAATGTTTCTGTTTTAACTCTTGCTGATATGACTAATGATGGCCTGCAGAACTCCCCACTGCAAGGCACAAAATAATCTTAAACAGTTAATCTGGCAGTAAATCATTTCCTAAGTATTCTTCTTGTACACATGGGAGACGGTTGCCTGAAAATTTTCTATCATAAAGGCTTCATGTTTGCAAGTTAATAAGGATCCTGTGGAAATAAGAAGTCAGTGGACAGCTATTTTATGGGTTTTATTTGAATAGAAAGCATTGGAAGAAGAGAGCGACAGCTAGTTCTGCAGTTATAGACAAAATAAAAGCCTCGGTTTTCAGCTACCCTGAGGTAACATAATTTTAGATAATTATTTTAGAAAAAAATTGTTTGAAATTTAAAAATGCAAACACTTTTTAATGTATGTAATAGTCTGAAACAGGATTTTTTAGCATTTGGAAAAAATTCTCCATTTAATTTTTTTCCTTTTATTATTTTTTCCTCCTTTTACAAAGCAAGAAAATCCTCCAAGATCAAAATCGAATTTGGTTTTAGTTTTTGTAAGTTTGCTTTGCTCAAAAATTCATAGAACACAACAGCCTCTTCACAGACCATCAAAATTGCAAGTTGCTATAATTCAAAACCATTACTCTTAAAGTGAAAGATATTCTCAAGTATCATAAAGATCCTTGAGAATATTTTTCAATACATCTTAATTGAGGAAAATGTGCATGGGGGGGTTGGAGGAAAAAAAATAATTCATTTAACTTATTTTTCCTTTTTTTTTTTTTTTTTTAATTCCTAAATCTTGGGGGGAAAAATCAAATGTGAGAAAAAACTTCTTTCTGGTGAGGGTGGCACAGCACTGGAACAGGCTGCCTGGGGAGGTTGTACAGTCCCCTTTTCTGGAGACCTTTGAGACCTGCCTGGATGCAGTCCTGCGTAATGTACAGTCCTGCGTAATATGCAATCCTGCTTTAGCAGGGGCGTTGGACTAGATGGTCTCTACAGGTCCCATCCAACTCTGACAATTCCATGATTCTGTGAAAAGCTTTTTTATTTTTGTTTGGATAACATTGTTGAATATTAGTTGGATATTAACAACTGCCCTCCACATCTTTCATTTTTTATTTACTTTTTTTTTTTTTTTTTAAATTTAGTTTAAGTCTGATGTTACTGGATATACTGAATATAATACCATAAACAGCTCAATAATCCCTAATGGAATTCTGATGGATCAAAACTACTGTGCCGGAAGAGAAACAGTAAAGTAAAAGTAGCACACATAGTGTATAAGAAAGTAGTTGATCTTTACTAGCTTTAAACATAAATTCAAAAATTTTTTCCATGCTTTGTTTGTTCTCAGAACTCAAGGAACTTGAGGATTCATTTAATACCACCCTTAATAAAACTGCACTTTTCTTTCCACACTCACTCTTTTAGTTGTGCCAGCATTCTTTGGGGTGTCTCATGGAGGATCTTCACATAGTGTCTTGGAATCAACTATCCAGCTTCATCTCCCAGGCCATGTTCAGCCCAGTCAACAATAGTATGACTGTAAGGCAAGATTTCAAGAAAAAGTGATTAATTCCTTGTCCTTGCAATCCACCAACCCAAATTAAGTTGCCACAAAGGTGAATCCAAACAAAAGTGTGCAGCTCTTCCCACTCCAAGAGAAATCAAGTTTGACATTGAAATAACAGCTCTGGCCCATTCTTAGCAAACGACACTGAATGGGTGTCATGTGTGGCACACACATTTGGTTTGGGGGATCTCTCTGTATAGGGATGCTAAAGCATCCGAGATCCAACAACCTATGAAGAATCTGAATGAAGCTTCCAATAAGCGGAAGCAGATTTAGCTTCTGCTGTGTCTTGCTGGCTCACTAGAGTTCTGCTGCTACCAAAATTTCTCAGTGAGATAATTAGTAGAGTTTTAATTAAACAATGGTCTGCCTGTTCCAGTTGAACACAGGAGAAACTGTTTATCCAAAGGAGGTCATCTAGAATGTTTAGAAGGATTGACAGACCAGCTAAAATGACAGACACTCAACCTGCCTACACAGGCTTTCACTCTTTCAACATTTATAATTTAATTACACATGCTGAGTTTGGCTTAGAAAAAAAATATATGGAATGAGAGAGAAAGGAGAGGAGAGAGCAAGGATAGGTTTTGTATCATCTCAGCAAAACTGAAAAAACCCCATGTCATTAAAATCAGCTGACCTTTTGGTTTAGCTTTTACTTTCAGAAATACTTTGAACATATATTTACAGATGGAGGACTGGGCAGATTTCTCATGTGCTTTAGTTGTAACCTTTTCCTTTAACCATTCATTTTTAGCAACAAAAGCCACAACATGAATACTCTGTCATTTAACATGAAAACAAAATGAATAAGGCATGTGAAGTCATAAAGCAAATGCAGTCTGGAACTCTTTATAAAAAAAAAAAAAAAGAAAAAAAGAAAAAAAGAAAGAGTGCCAGTAATCCTTAGCTTTTTCAAAAATCACACAGATGTCTTCTCTTGCTCTCATCTCACTTAGAGTCAAAAAGCCAGAAAGCACCACATTGAAAACAGCAAAGAGCACTGCTGCAAGGAGCACTGCTGCACCTAAACAGCTGGAAGCTGACCTTCTAGGATTAAATTTGCACTCCTCAGCATCCCAAAAGCAGAATCCTGAAATCCAGGTCACATTTCATAAAGAGCTAGACAAGTTTCCCTCCTCCTGACACGACTCAGGGTAGCATACACATCAGCAAAGGTAAGCAAAGGCAGGCTTTTTAACTTCTCAGACATTGTTTGACCTGTCACATTCTCCCTTCCTCACCCTGGTAGCCACCAGAGCAGCAAAGCCTCTGCATGCAGAGGGCCAGACCCTCATCAGCTCAGGGATCACACAAGAGGCTCTTGCGTTCAAGGCCAT
Organism: Jacana jacana; assembly: GCA_013400555.1. Classification (NCBI taxonomy): domain Eukaryota; kingdom Metazoa; phylum Chordata; class Aves; order Charadriiformes; family Jacanidae; genus Jacana; species Jacana jacana. The sequence goes on along the minus strand of VZTM01015168.1, from coordinate 12,479 downwards.
GGAAGGCATTTATACCCAGCACTTAGGTTGAGCAAGACAGAAGCACACACTGGGTGCTTCATACTGCTCTCAAACAACTCTATTACCACAATTTTTATAGCCAGCTCCCATAATTGCATACTGGCAGAGGAAGGAAGGTAATCAGGGAGGCCCTGTGAGGGGAATCACAATTTGTTGTCTGAAATGTTAGCTTTTAAACCCTTCTAATTTTCCTTCTCTGTGCCCTCAATGAAAGATATCTCCTCCTTGTCCCCCAGCTATTTAAATAGCTCAAAAGTCTACTAAATATTATAAAAAGCTGATAAATATTAAATAGTAAGCTATTTAACAACTAATAGTAAGCTATAAAATATTACAATAAGCTATTTAAATTGACATAACAGGACAGGTAGCTACAGAGGAAACAATGCATCAACAGAGGGGTATGGAAGAAGAGAGGTAGCTAGGAGAGATGGTGTTACAGCAGCAGAGGTGTCATGGAAGATAGGATGAGGAAGGGAGCACAGAAGTAGGTGACATGGGATGTGAACAGATTAGAAAAGGAGTGGGGCATGGGTAAGAAAATCAGGGCTGGCAGGAAAAGGAAGGGAAGCAGCCTCGTTGTGTTGCAAATGTTTATGCATGAGTTTTCCCCCTTGATTTATGCACTGAGCAACACATCAGAAGACAAGCTGGTTAGTAATTCTGGTTTTGACTATGTCTCTCTGTTATTATTCTCTTTTTGTTCCCACTCCTTCCCCAGTGGGCCATGCCATTAAAAGCTGACAAACAACCCTGACAAGGCCAGCTTCATCTTCACATCAGACTTCTGCTTCATTGCCCTTTAGCCTTCTCATCCCTCCAGAAGTATCACCTCACCAGCTCTTGAAGACTGAAGTTCCCAAGGTGTCATCTTGCCTTTGCTCAGCTGACATTCAGTCAAAACCCCTTAAGTTGTTACAGTTGATGCTTATTTGGTAGGAGATTAGAATAAAAATCCTACAGCATTAACAGAGGTCACTCTGCTGCAGTGACCAACGGCCATTGCAGCTGCTTAACACTTGCAATGTTTTATGGGCTTTGGGTATTGTAAAGTACACAGAAAACAGGCTGGGCTTATTTCTTTAGATATTAACATACATAACACTATGTTCTCTTAGGTTTTTGGATGGTGCTGTAAAGGCAGATAAAAGACAAAGCAAGATTTTTGAAGATCAATACAATAAAATTTCTAAGCCTGGGCCTGTTTTTCCTACCCTGTCTACTGCTGTCCAAAACATGGATATTGAGATCAATGCATTGTTACAATAACACTACTTCATGTATTAGCACCACAAACAAGAACACTTTGCTGGGTGAAAAAAACTACACCGCTGTCAAAGCCTGAAAGGACTTGTCTCTTCATTCACCTCCATTAGGACCCTGTGCCTCCATATATCTGCTTATCAGCAGTACAGACAGAAAGGGAGACTTAATCTGAAAACTTCTCCTGCTATCAGCACTCTCCTCAGACCCAGGTCCTTAGCCTGAAGGACAACACCCACCCGTACCCATACCTCACTGGCAGCTGAGACCACCACAGATGTGATGTTCTGCTTTATCATTGTCACCCTGAGGAAGGCAACAGGAGGTTAGTATGAACAATATCAGAGATATGGCTGTGGTACCTGCACCTAATGCCTGGTTCTGTTTGTTGTGGTTAGATCTGTTTGTTGTGGTTAGACAAGCAGTTCCACTGGGACAGCAGTACATTAGTTATGATGCTATGTTTCAAAAAGACCTGTTAATTTCCCTTGAAAAGGCTTCTCTGTCTCTGTCATTGCTGTCTGGCAACAAGAAACTAACTCTATTTATTTATTTATTTTTAACCATGTGTGGGTTCAGTGTTCAGAGCCCAAACCACTTCCATAGCAGCATCACAGACTTTAATGGGAGTTCTATGATAGGTGTGGATTAAGTTTGGCCCTTATCCTTCTTAGATTAAGAATCTTTTAATACGTTATGTTTTACGACTGTTATTGTACACTATTGGTTAACATGTCTATGCAGCTGCGCTGGGGGTGCAGGTGTATGCATGGAAACTTAAAAGTTTAATCAAGGTCATTGTTCCCCTGCTAAAACAACAGCAAAAAGCCCCAGTAATGAAACTTTAACCTGGGATTTTGGGGACAATAGGGACTTTGGAGCCAAAGGGGACTTTGAAACATGTTTCGTAAGAAGAAGTATTATTGATTTCAATTTCTTGAGGACAAGCAGAGAACAGCTTCACAGCAAAATTCAGAATTTCTATTTCGCTTCCTGAATTTATTTACCCATTAGACAGAGACAATTTTTATGTACTGCTTTTAAAACATACTTGCAAATACAGAAGCATTAAACTTTCTCTAGAGCATTCTACATACACACTCAGTGACGGTTAGCTATAGTAATCTGTAGTAAAATAATAACATATGTTTAACCTTTAAATTTCATCAGTATGGAACTGTTTGTTACTGGCATTTGCCATTACAGCTCTTCCTCACTAAACATCGTCTCTCATCCTTTCCTTATCTGGTGATTAGCTTCAACTATCTTTAATACTAATGAATCATTTTCCAAGAAAGACAGAAAGCTGTGGACAAACCTCTTAAAACAAACCACTAACTCGGTGGACTCATCAGTGAATCCTCCATGTGGCTTCCCACACAACCCCTTCCTTTTTGTAGAAGCAGTTAGCAAACTGTTATGCAAGAGCATCACCGCAGTGGGACTTTCTGAGGAAATTTTGCCAAAGTTTCTGAGTGACAAAATGTTTTGAAGAAAATAATATTCGAAAATTGTTCTGGCCCACATGTGCATACACGCTATTTCTTACTCCCATTTAAAGTCTTTCCCATCTTTATGGCAAAGCCGCAGATATTTTTTCCAACTCCATTCTGATTTTTTTCAATGTTGGAAAAGCACTGGAAAATTATGAGACCAGGGTAAGGAGGTGACATGCAACACATTTTAGTGGACCTACCCTACCGATTAAATGGGCTCCACTGACCTCTGGGAAACCATGGTAACCATGCTATGCAGTGATATGATTGGTATGCCAGTATAGTTGCAAAGACTTCTTAACGTGAAACCACTGTTTGAAACAAAGAAAAACAAATGAATGAAAAAAGTGGGAAGTCAGGCAAGAGGATTTTCACTCTTTGCCAGCAGTCTTACAACAGTAATCTGGAAAAGTCTCACCAGTTCCATGCCACAGAAACATGAAAAAGCAGAGAAAAAAGTAGGATATACTCTTTATGGTATAAGAGAACTGAAGCCAACTGAATTATATGTGGTCTGCTCCTTCTTCTCTGGAACGATGCTCAGACACAAAGTCTTTGGGAAAAAATATTAAACAGCACCTCTTTAAAGACTGACCAATTTTATCCTTACCAGCTGTTCTTCAATGCAATGGAGAACTTCCTCTCAGTATGGAAAGGGATAGAGAATTTGACCTATAGTGGAACTTGAGTTTACCAGTTGCTTTGCATTTTTCTCTAGCGCTGCTACATTTGTGATGTTTCTCCTAGGACTAAACTCATTCTGTGTATTGCCATTTAAGCCCACTGTACCACTAGGTCAACCCTCACCTCCTCTTTGGCATCACTTCTGCTATGAAAAAACTCAGGCCTAACACATAGGAGGAGAGCGGCACATTTCAAAGCAAACGGAAGGTTTGTCTGACCCTCACGGGGACACACACAACCCTTGTCTGTACTCACAAATATATCACCGGACTCTCAAGTCTGAGGCCTTATTTTTGTCACTCAGAAGAGATACACTCACAGCACATGCTACTGCAGTTTGCAGAGAAACAGGACCCAGAAGGTTTGCTAAATCTGCTTTCTTCAAATCTGGCCCTGCATCACAATTTCTTCATGATAGAGATAGAGACAATACTTAACCACCGCACCCAGTAAGTGAGGAGGTTAAATGAAACGTGTTTACATGGTTCCCTGGAGTAGAAGGTGAGAGATTGCATACAGAGTAAAATATTACATAGCATTTGCTATTGTATCTACGCTGTATTAATTCCTTGTGTCTATCTTTCAAAAACACTCCCTTAAAGCACACCAAGCTAATGAAAGAAATGCCACCTCATCCTGTCTCTCAGTTTCCAGATTCTGCTCTTTGTTACTATGAAGTTTTTCTCCTTCCTCGTCACCAAGAATTTTTTTGGTTGGATATTTGCATTAGGTCAAGATGAAACGTTTAGCCCTGACTGCTGCTTCCTCCTTACTTGCAGCAATCCTTATTTTCCCTTTTGCAGTGCAGAAACCAGTCACATTTTATTTAAGGACAGCGGAAGCAGTAACAAACAAGCAAAGGCAGACAAGCTCTCTACAGGAAAGAGACCACTCATCAAGAATGACAGACACAGTCAGGGAACAGCCAACAGGCTGAGAAGTCATTGAATTAAACACTGAGCAGTGGTCCTCAGCCTCTTTTTGCTCTCACACATCAGGTACTCAGCTGTTTTCAGTGCCTGCATCTAGGACCTTACCATGTAGCCACTAGCAGGCACAAACTCCTTCCACAGTCCCTGATCTTCAGAATATTTCCAAAACATTTCTCATTTTTCCACAGAGAGATAAAAGAAGAAATTAGGACTTGGGAGGTGATCATCCCCTCATACTTTGCACTGGTGAGGCCCCACCTCAAGTACCTTGTCCAGTTTTGGACCCCTTACCACAAAAAAAGACATTGAGGTGCTGGAGAGGGTCCAGAGGAGATCAACAAAGCTGGTGAGGGGTTTGGAAAATATGCCTTATGAGAAGAAGCTGAGGGAGCTGGAGTTATTCAGCCTGGAAAAAAAGGAGGCTGAGGCGATACCTGACTGTTCTCTATGATTACCTGAAAGGAGGTTGTAGAGAGGTGGGGATTGGTCTCTTCTCCCAAGTCACAGATGATAGGACAAGAGAAAATGGCCTCAAGTTACACCATGGGAGGTTCAGGTTGGATATTAGGAAAAAAATTAGGATGTTATTAGGATATATTTAGGATATATTAGGAAAGGGTTTTCAAAACTCAGAATGGGCTGTCCAGGGAAGTGGTTGAGGCACCATTTCTGGAGGTATTCAAAACACAGGTTGACATGGTGCTCGGGGACATGGTTTAGTGATGGTTTTATGTTAGAGTTAGGTTGACAGTTGGACTAGATTATCTTAAAGATCCCTTCCAACCTAGACGATTCTATGATACTGTAAAAGGGATATCACAGTTCACAAGAACTCTGATTTGCTTTGCAGCAACCACATTCCATTGTCTGGTACCCATTTCATGGGAAGTCAAGCTTGCGGAGCTAACTGCCCCATATTCAACAGGTATATACAGAGCACACCCAGTGTAAGAGCTACTCCAACACACCTTCAATAGTGCCTGAAGTAGCTTGCTTTGTAACTCACAGTTTATCCTGTTCAAGACTTCCTGGCTCAAATGTTAGCCACTTCCACACATATCAGAACGCGTTAAGAAAGCTTGTCTGGTTTCAAGCTCCAATATTATAGTAGGCTGGATGGCCGCCAAGGACAGAATCTGCTTGTCATCAGTGGAAGATGGGTCTGATTTATATTGATGAAATCCATTCTTCTCCCAGGAGACATTTCAGGTTAGATGATCTGATGCTGTCCCACTGCTGACCTGGTTATCAACTGGAAATCTGGCATAGAGCAGAGCACTTGCTAATCCAAACCTTACACAGTCACAGGCAGCAAAAGTAGCTCCTGCCCTGAGGTTGCCCATCAGTAGGAT
>VZTM01015167.1:1700-17934 GCA_013400555.1 Jacana jacana | reverse complement strand
CCTCCCACTACACCAGATTGCTCAAAGCCCCATCCAACCTGACCTTGGAAGTTTCCAGGGGTAGGCCATCCTTAGCTTCTCTGGGCAATCTGTTCCAGTGTCTCACCACCTTCACAGTAAAGAATATCTTCCTGGTATCTAACCTAAATCCACCTTCTCAATTTGAAGCCACGACCCCTTGTCTATCATCACATGCCCTTGTAAAAGGTCCCTTTCCAGCTTTCTTGTAGGCCCCCATTAAGTGCTGGGAGGCTGCAGTAAGGTCTCCCCAGAGCCTTCACTTCTCCAGTCTGAACACCCCCAGGTCTCTCAGCCTGTCCTCAAAGGAGAGGTGCTCCAGCCCTCTGATCATCTTTGCAGCTCTCCCCTGGACTTGCTCCAACAGGTCCACATCCTTCTTATGCCGAGCACTCCAAAGCTGGACACAGTACTCCAGGTGAGGTCTCATAATAGCAAGTAGAGGGGGAGAATCACCTCCCTCAACTTGCTCACCATGCTTCTTTTGATGCAGAATATATATTATTCTTTTTTAAAGAACAAATCCTTCTATAATCACCTTTAAGCACTGAGTTGTGTTTACTGAATAAAATGTGCCAAAAACTTGCAATGTACATTTAAATTCAGTTTACTAAATTAATCAATTTTCAGATTGCTTTAACTGTCTTTACTCATCAAAACTAATTCATATTTAATTTTTAGCAAGAGAAAGCATTTGAATACATGAAACATCTTTATTTTTCTCACTTAACACTATTCTGTTTAAGAATGTGAAGCTGTCACAGTATTTTATGCAGACACAGCTCTGCCTACAGGTAGAAAATACTTTCTGGCATCTTATGCTGCCAAAGAGATCTTATCATGGGTAACAGAAATATCTGACAGTATTTAATTCATGTTTCTTGAACAGTTTATCAATTATTTTAGTGTGTATTGTAGCAATAAAGCAATTACTGCTTTCATGTAAGCCTTTTTTGTGGGAAAACTTTCAGTATATTGTGTCCACAGTGGCACTGTCTTTGTAGGTACAAAGGTGCTAAAAATATAAGAGAGATACAAGCCTTACCAGCTTTTAAAGACTTATAGCTCCTAAGCAGAATTTTTGATGTAAACTACAGTATACAAGAATGAATTGAATATAGGTATGATTGTGAAGTTATGTTAAGTCGACAAGTCATAAAAAAGCAACAAACATTTGTTTTAAGAAATATCAGTGTAATCCCCGTATTATATCAACTTTTATATACAAATACCTAAATGCTATACATAAGTTATTATGTAAAAATCTGTTTATTTATATTTTGCAATATTTTTGTAAAACTACAGAAAGTTAAACAGACACATCATGCTTTATAGAAATCTAGTTAGGTTAAAAGCTTTCCAAAAGGGTATGCTAGCTAAACAGTTTCAGCACTTACATTAGACTGTTTACAATTAAATGTGATCTATCTTTATTCAAAGCCCAATGCTGTCTTGTGTGTTAGAATAAAAGAATTTTTATAAAAATCACATACAGCAGTAATTTAAAAGATAAGGCAAACAGGAAATGTATAGGCTTAATGATTAATATATACTTGTTTAAATGTTATTTAGCTCACTTAATTACTTACTTTGCCCAGCAATTCTCCCAGTGTGACATCTTCATGATTGAGTACCCATTTCTTATCCTATGGAAAAAACCAAAGAATTATTTCTGTGCAAATATGTAAGGTAAAGTTTCTGTAACATATATTTCAGTGAAAATTGAACTAAAGAAGTATTATATTCAGACAACTGAATCAAAAGCATGCCAGAAAGTTCTAAATCAAGTGTTTACAAAACACAGATTAGAAAACTTGCTGTACAGTAAAATACTGAAATATACCACGTAGCAAATTTCTTTGAGAAGATAAAGCCTATAACATGACAGCATGTATGTAGATAGACCATTATGCAAATTTTCACACAAGCTCTAGAAATCACATCGAGCACCCTGTTTTTCAGAATTACCTGAGTGAAAATAAGATAAGAAAAATACATTTTAGTTTATGAAATAACTTATTGCTAGATCAAAAAAACATTTTTCTCCACAGTGCACATGGAAAATAACTGATTGATGTTGTACTTATTAACAAGACATATATTTGCATCTCTTAAGTCTTCTGAAATACTGTTTGAAAATACAAATGCCAGCTAAAGTATCTGGTTAGTGTTGATGACCAACACTGCAAACACTCTGCAACAGTCTGAAGATATAAAAAACAACTATAAGGTACTTGCTGCACAGATGTATTTAATAATTACCAAACTAAAATGTTAGAGTATGACATTTTAAATCTAACCCATATTTATACTGTTTTTCCATTTTATTTTTTTCTTAGCACTGCATCTACTTATCACCTCACAAACACTATTACTGCTCCTCATGTTAGTGCTAGGGTCCTGAGGATTCTTTATCACTAATGAAAAAGGGAAACATCTAAACAAACATATACCAGCTGTGCTCAGTGACATGACAAGAAGAAATGGGCACTAATTTGTTTCCTCCTGTTCAGAACAAATTTCCTGTTTTCTAATTTGAAAACAGGAAATTTGTTCTGAACAGGAGGAAACACATTTTAGTGTGAGGGTCGTCAAACACCAGAATGGGTTACCCAGAGAGATTTCAGTGTCATTCTGAAATGGAATCTGTGGAGACACTAAAAACCCAACCGGACACAGCCCTGGGTAACCCACAGTAGTTAAACCTGCCTGAGTAGAAGGGTTGAACTGCAGAATTTCAAGAACCTTTCCAACCTGTGATTCCATCCTGTTATTCAAAGACATAGAAAAACCTTTTGTATGTAAATAGACTACAATCACAGAATGGCTTGGGTTGGAAGAAACATTAAATGATCATCTAGTCTAACTCTCCTGCCATCTCTCCTGCAGGGGTATCTCTCATTAAATCAGGTTGCTCAAAGCTCCGTCCAACCTGACCTTCAGCACTTTCAGGGACAGAACATCTACAACTTTATGGGCCACTCGAGCAACCAGCACTCTTTTCTTTGACCTACACAACCAGTAAAGTGTGCTCCTACAGAAGGTGGAGGCTTGTACTGACTTATGTGTCCCTCTTTTTGCAAGGAGAAAACCATTCAGCAGATAATCCAGAGAAGTTCTGAGCAACTGAAAGAATGAAAGGAGTACAGAAGAATGATGCTGCATAGTGTACCTTGAAGGGAAAGTAGCTACTCACTACCATCCTCCACATTTTTTGACTGACATGAATTCAGCAGTGAAAAAAAATAAAAAAAAGGGGTGAGGGGAGTTCACGGCTATTGCGATTGTTACACCTTTTTTTCTTTTCTTGTGAATAATGTCACAAAATCACACAGACCACTGCTCCTGTAAGATGTGCTCAAGGTACATTACAGAGACTTTCTCAATACCCTCAAACTTCCAGCAAGCAACTGCTATCAGTCTCGTCATGTGAATTACTGCACCACACCACCATGCTGTGTGATGGGATCCATGCTTTGCCATTCCTCTTCCCTGGGTGGGGCACCGAGAGACTCGGAAGGAAACACTTAATAAACACCAATTCATTTTTTTCCTATAGACTAGATTCTTGATTAAAACTACTGCCTCAGTGATCAGACATGATAAGCAACATAATGTCCTTCTCACCCTTTTGATTTTGCTAAAAATGGCAAATTTTCTGTTCACTGAAGATTTTCTATATACTTTTGCTGATTGGATGTCTCATTCAGAAGCTGTTACACTACAACCACACAGGAAATGCCATCAAACTGCACCCTTTCCTTTAGTATTAAAACTCAAGTTTAAGAAAGCAATTTCCAAAGAAAGCTGTAAAGAAAAAACCCACGAAAATTACTACTTGGGGAATTAACATAATGTTTTTTAACATTGAGATAAGAACTATAAAAGCCAAAACATTACAGAATCAAAATTTAATGTATTTTTATCACTTAATTCCAATGATTCAGTACTTCAGTGAATGACTTTTTGAAAATATTGACAACATGACATTTCAAAGGCTTGTTTATAAAGAAAAAACTCTGATGAATAATCCTTCAGAGGACTAATTAAAAAAAATGACACCATAAACTGGAATCAAATGATCTGGTGAAGGATTCATTATTACTGTATCAGAACATTAATCACTACCTGTACTTTTTTTTTCATAAAAACTTTCAGTCATTTATCTTACCAGTGTAAGCCATTCAATTACATTATCATGGTTCTGCCAGTTTGATTTGCTCTGTTACTGAAGTTCTTGTTGCTTGTTTATAAAAGATGCCTTTGAATGCTTCCAAGGATGAGGCATCCACAACTTCTCTGGGCAACCTCTTCCAGTGTCTTACCACTGTCACAGTAAATATTTTTTCCTGATACCTAATCTAAATCTACCCTCTTACAGCTTGAAACCATTACCCCATCATTCTAGTGCTCTACTCCCTGATAGTTTCTTCCCAGTTTTCCTGTAGCCCCCCTTTATGTACTGAACTGCTACTATAAGAAATCCCTGGCATGATCTCTTCTCAGGGATGAACAACCCAAACTGCGTTCATAGGAGAGGTGCTCCAGCTCCCTTTGATTATCTTCATGGCCCTCCTCTGGACTTGCTCTAACAGGTCCGTGTCCTGCTTGTGTTGTGGCTTCAGAGCTGGATGCAGTACATGAGGTGAGGTCTCACAAGAGTGGAGGGGCAGAATCACCTCCCTCGACCTGCTGGCCACATATTGAGTTTAGGGGACTCATCAGATGTGTCACTCCTGTGGATATGCAGCTGAGCCAGCAGACTGAGAAGGAGGCAGGTGCTGCTTCAATGATCCTTCTTGGTCCCAGCTGGAATCTCTTCAGAACTCATTTTTTACTACTCATCAGGCACTACCTGCACAGACCTGAAAAGCAGCCACCTGAAGAAAATTATGCAACCCTTGGCATATTGCACTCTTTTTGATCACACTTAACAGCATTCATTTAGTCTTTTAACTTCTGTATTTACAGTGGAACCCAACACCAGGAATATTTACCAGATGATCCATGTGAGATTAGTAGAAGAGAGATACTATAACACAATTAACAGAACAGAAACTGTAACACAGAATTTGGATCTATGTATTTCTTGCCCCTCACTCATGACTTTAGTTATGCTCCTCCCTCCTGGTTTCTCTCTCTCAGGTTTAGTGAAAGCCTTAAGGCTATGAAAACAGTTAATTTTTTTTTCCACTAGGAAGTATTACAATACAACTCTCCTTCCTTCCTTCCCCTGCCTCTTAAACAGCCTTTGTGTGTGTGTTACCTTTGAGCTCCTGGATAAAAAGACGGCAGCCTTCATACCATATCCTATTCCTCTAAGTGAAAAGTAAACTAATTAACTTGAGATTACTTTTTGAAAAAGGACAAGAAGTGCTATAGGACACGTTTAACACTGTAAACCCTAAGGAGAGCCTAAGCCTTAACATCAGCTAAGCCCTAAGAAATTGCATCTCCTAAGATTGCTATTTCCTCTTAAGGTACATGACTCCTCATGCATGAGAAACTGGACACATAGCACTGCATTCTGTTATGGTAATGAAGCACTTCCAGTTACAGTCCTAAATCCACCTGCGAATTTAATTCTGAAGCTGCAGGTGTTCCCTCCATCCAACAGCATTAGTCAACCTCAAGAAAGCATTTCAAGTAGAAATACAAAGCAAAAAAGGCTGTAACTTCACATGCATTACAGTTTTCATAAAAATATAGAATCACAGAACAGTTTATGTTGGAAGAGATCTTTAAAGGTCATCTAGTCAAACCACCCAACGATGAGCAGTGACATCTCCAACTGGATCAGGTTGCTCAGAGTCCTGTCCAGGCTGACTGTGAATATTTACAGGGACAGGGCATCTACTGCCTTGGCGGGAAACCTGTTCCAGTGTTTCACCACCCTAATCATAAAAAAAATTCTTCCTTGTATCAAATCTAAATCTACCCTCTTTTAGGTTAAGACCATTATCCCTTGTACTGTCACAACTGTCCCTGCTAAAAAGTTTATCCCCATCTTTCGTATAAGCCCCCTTTTAAGTATTGAAAGGCTACAATAAGGTCTCCCCAGAGCCTTTTCTTCTTCAGGCTGACCACCACCAACTCTCTCAGCCTGCCTTCATAGGAGAGGCGCTCCAGCCCTCTGATTGCTTTTGTGGCCCTTGTCTGGACCTATGCCAACAGGTCCATGTCCTTCTTATGCTGGGGCTCCCAGAGCTGGACACAGTACCCCAGGTGGGGACTCACCTGAGTGGAGTAGAGGGACTGAATCATCTCCTTTGACCTTTTTTTGATGCAGCCCTGGTTGCGTGGTTGGCTTTCTGGGCTGTGAGCACAAAGAATGATGTTGTCCTGCCCCTCAGCATATCAGCTGCACCCCTTAGCTCACTGCGGGTGCACTTGATCCCACTGTCTATGTCATTGATGGAGATACTGAAGGGTACTGGTCCCAGTACAGACCCCTGAGAGACACCACTTGTCTCTGATCTCCATCTGGACATTGAGCTGTTGACCACTACTCTCTGGATGTGACCATCCAACCAATTCCTCATCCATCAACAGTCCATCTATCAAATCTGCATCTCTCCAATTTAGAGAGAAGGATGTTCTGGGGGACCATGTCAAAGGCCTGATAGAAGTCCAGATAGATGTCATTTGTAGCTCTTCCCTTGTCCACTGATGTAGTCACTCCATCAATGAAAGCCACTGGGTTGGTCAGGCAGGCCTTGCCCCTGGTGAAGCCATGCTGGATGTCTCAAATCACCTCTCTGTCCTCCATGTGCCTTAGCATAGCTTCTAAGAGCATGTGTTCCACAATCTTGCTAGGCTCAGAGGTTAGGCTGGCAGGTCAGTTTTTCGCAGGTTCCTCCTTTCTGCCTTTCTTAAAAATGGTTGCAATGTGTTCCTTCTTCCAGTCAGCAGGGACTTCACCTGATTATCACTACTTTTCAAATATAATGGAGAGTGATTTGGCAACTGCATCAGCCAATTCCCTCAGAACATGTCTTGTCAGGTCATACAGACTTATGGAAGTTGAGGTTCCTCAGATGGTCACAAACTCAATCTTCTCTTACAGTGGGAGGAAGTTCCCTCCCCCAGTCCTTGCATTGAGATCCATCCACTTGAAAGACTGCCAGTAAAGACTGGGGCAAAAGTAAAAAAAGTTTTACCTAGTATCTTAAGGCACTTGTGGAGTCATATCCCCTGTATTCAGCAGATAATAAGAAAGAATCCAAGAGAAGACTTCTTGTCATCTACATCATACCAGTGTACAATTCTGGCAGTAGAAAAGAAACAAACCAGATTTTCTAATTTGCAATGTGTTACATACCTATTTAAATGATGATTCAGAACAAAGGGGCACTGGTTCTGGTCATTACCTTTAATTAATGAACTATAATATTAATAGCTCTGCAAGGTGGACAGTAACAAGGACAAGGCTGTTTCTATTGCAAGTATGCTGTCTTACTAATTCTATACAAATTGCACTGAGCTGGATGTCATAATTCAGTATTTTTTGACAGCTGCCAATCATTAAATAAACCAATTAATCAGCCATAGGAATAGATGTATATTAGCATAGCATAAACAAAAGTTAGAAGTCATGTCTTTTTTCTGTCTGTTCATAAACTTCTGCACAATGATCTGCACGTGCTTCATTCTGATTGTGGATAGAATGTGAGTACTTCTCCAGTTGTTAAATGCTATTACTATACAGATTAATCATGCGCGCAAAAGATACTGAAAGTTACAAAAGAAATGTGACTGCAAAATGAGAAATAAAAAATATTATTTAATGTAGGTATAGATGAACAGACACTGTAATGCCTATCAGTCCAAGCCACAGAAATTTTCATTTCAATAGAGTTGCTTCTAAATCAAATAGAGCAAATCCACGTTTCTGTACCTAACCATAAACTAATCTGAACGAGGGAGAACAGAACTATTGAGACTATTAATGCCAGTGCTATTCCTCCCCAGGAGGAACCTGCTTATTATGTAGCCCTCTTCTTGTAATGCCACTCTAAATCTCTCTTTAACTCATGCTTGTTCAGGTTTTTCTATTGATAACTCCTGGACCACAGAATATAAAAGCACTTTAGACAAATCCGGTTACAGAAATTAGCGCTTGAGCACACTTGTTTGTCATCTTCTAAATGAAAATACTTAAGAAATCCAGAAACTTTACCTCATTCTACTTTATTTATGTCCTCTGGTTTCCCCCAGGAGGCAAAACTGAATTACATAAACGCCATACTTATAGCCATCAGAGTAATTGACTGGGGTCCGCTCATACAGGGCTTCAGCACCTCTTGGGACATATTCTTTTACCGCACAGGAGGAGCTACTTGGCAAAAGCATGCTTTTAAGATTCTCTATGGCAGAATACCAGGGAAGCTACAAGGTACCTAAAGGATAGGAAGAAACTACCTCAGCATAGACACTTTTAGGGAGGTAAGTGAAATGTGAGCAAAAACCTTGCTGAAACTGCTCCAGCTGTTTCCACAGCAGGCGCAGGAGTTCCTTGTTCCCTGTCTGTAAAAGACAGCACCATCTGCAGCCAAATTCCCCTACCTATTCTGTTCCATGGTGTTACTGTTCCCTGCTTATTCTTCCTCGTTAGTTACCGAGCAGCCAGAACAACAGTGTGCAGTGAGGGCTGGATGAGCAGCTGCGGGGGTCCCAGGGCCAGCAGGTCTGAAAGTCACCAGCCAGGACCCCCTCCACTGCTCTCAATGAGGGGGCAGGGGCAGGGGCAAGCCTGGGGGACAGCCCTGAGTTCAGATTAGCCTAGCCTGTGGCCATAAAGTCAAGTGTGGAAGTCAGCCTGTGGGTCAGGGTCAGGGTGGATGCCAGTGAACTAGCATCAGACACAGCTCCGTTACCAGTGGGTGGGATCCTAGCCAGGGTAGGTCCAGAAGCTATCCAGGGTCAGGCTTCAGTGCCAGATGAATGGGGCAAGTGGCCAGGCACAGGGAGGGCTGTGAGGCAGTAGGAGATGGGGCTCACATGGGCTGAGCAGTAGAGCTCCAGCCAAAAGCAACTGACATGGGACAGGGTTTGGCTGTACCTGAGACCTTCACGCCAAGGGGGTGAAGCCTCCAGCTGACAGTTGCAAGGAGGAGTTCTCAGCTGCATTACAGTATGGTGGTCCTGAGCCCTGGACAGGAGTGGAGATGCTCTCAGGACCCTTAGTGAGCTAGGTGTTTACTAATAATGTGTGCAGTCCTATCGCTGTAACCTTCGGGGATACTGCTAGATCTGTTAGCCAAACACTGAGAAACAAGTGGTCAACTAGGCAATTCACACAGTTGAGAACTCAGTCAGCCTCATCACCACTACCATTCCCTACCAGTCATGTACTACCTACCATCATACTGAAGTTTTTCATAAACAACAGTTTGGTAGTGAGTATCTTTTCCAAATTTTCTGAGGCTATCAGGATACCATTTCCTTCAAAGATAACCTTTTTCAAAGTGGAGATTTATTTCAAGACTTAATTTTAACTCCCTAACAAATCAGTAATTAAAGAAATAAAGCCTCCAACTGTGAAAAATAATACTTAACAATAATCAGAAAATTCTCTTTTTATTTTAAAATAAAGTTTTTTGAGTATGAGATGTTAGTAAGTTGCATGGTTCCCTGGATCATGGTAGGTCTCAAGCCTTGAGCAATTAGCAGGGAATCAGTTGTGCATCAGTCCTTTCTTCAGGACAGATGCAGACACTGGAGTTGTATGTAAGGCCACAATATGAACAGCAGATGGTCACTGGGCAAGATGCAATCTCATTTTTATTCTTCTGAGCTCTAAGACTGAAATGTTATCACTATCACTGTACATTTCTTCCAAACATGTAAGCTCAAGTCTGAAGCGCAGTTTCCTGCTGCCAATTTCCCTTCATTACCAGAAACTACATCAAAGAAATCACATATTATGATGCCAGGAAGGAGGCTTATATATTTGTTGCAGTAAATTATAACAGCATTCAGTAAAATGGAAAACATAACCCAGATTGAGTACTTAGTGTTCATATTCTCCTAGCATTAATTTTTGTTACTTTTCCATAACAATTTCAATCACAAAGAACTCTAAAATGGTAGTTTTCCAAGCTAACAGTGAGTAATAAGGCAGCTGGATACTAAACAATCTGGGAATTATAAGCCTCAGCTTAAACACTTGGTTTTAAAAATCTTACAATTTCTAATTGGAGAGAGAAAAAGGGCTAAAAAGCAAATGCAACCTGTGTACCATCAAATAGAACTAATAAGCTTATCCAATCAAGATTTGTAAAAAAGGAAGACTGAGCAAATCCTGATCAGATTCCATCACAATATAAGTAAATGCATTCTGTGTTACCATCACTGTTATTTACTTATATTATGCTCTCTGCCACACTATTTACCTAGTTCAGACCACATTACAATCAGAAAGCTAGATGCCATCATACTAACGAAGGTGGGATCCATAGCAAATTCTGCCACTTCTTTCACCTTAACAGTAGACATAGCAAACCCAAAAGATGTTAAAAACCTCCAGGAACTGGAAACCATGGTTGATTTAGGGAACATCAAAATTACTCAACCAAAAGAAAACATAGTGTTTTAAGAGAACTGAAAACCTAAGGCTTCTAACCTAAGAATCTATCTGAACATAATACAATATATTTCTCAAAAGCCTAAATATCCCTCCCCCCTTTTCCCCAGCCCTGTAAATTCCTCATTAACATTCCTCTAAAACCCCTGATAAAATAGAGAGATATTGTCAGCACCTCATGAGTGTAGTGCATAAGCATGCATTATACCTGTTNCAGCTAAGAGCATTTTTTCTGCACAATAAAAATGGGAAGTCAATCTTTCACTATTAAGGATAATTAGAGTAAGATTCTTTTTAATGGCTAAGAAAACCATAATACCAGATAATTTTTCATTACGTCGCATTCAAATACCACTTATCGGAATTTGATGAACCAGAGAAAAAAAAAGGAAAGTAACAGTTGTGTACATGTGGATAGGGCCTACCAATGTGGAAATGTTAAACAATCTTCTTAGAGAAGTACTATTTTTGATGCCACCTATGCCAGTAGATCTAATGTGCATATCAATTTCACGAATCATAAGCTATGTGTTTAAATTCCTTCAGATTAAGTACAGAAATAAAGGTAGCTAGTGGAAAAGATTTTTCATAAGAACAAGAGAGCTTTACTAGAGGGGTTTTGAAAAACCCTACCAACAACTGGAAAACTGCTTCAGATTCATGAGCCGTAAAAATTGTTATAGAAGCTGTTTTGCACTATTATCAGCACTGTATTAAACCACACTGATGAAACTCAGTGTGAGCCGTAAAAGACAGTAATAGTGCAGCTAGGTTTATCTCCTTGGAAAAAGTACTATTTCATCTGACTTGTTACTTTTCCATAAAGAAACACTGCAAAGTTCAACCTTTCTGCTAAACAAAATTCTGAATGGCCATAAACCAAGATGGTAGAATTGAGATTTTCCAAATCTACTATGCAGCATATAAACTGCAGAAGTGGCATCAGAGTAACTGCACAGCTTTTCTTTAAGCATTCTTTCTTGAAGATCAGCAAAATGACAAATCAGACAAAATGACTGTAGAAGTCAACATACAAAACCAGTTTTCTTCATTTTTTTTTCAGACGGATGTTCAGTATTTCCCTAAGTTTATATTCTATTATTCATCAAAGGACTAGAAGTATGCAGAGGATCTTCCAGGAAAAATACAGAAAATAAAGAAAAAAAAAGGAGAAAAAAACCCCAGAGAAGGAACAAGATATAGAATATGAAATCCTTAAGCAGAAGAACAAGAAAGTCAAGTTTCCATCAAAACCATTAATATTTCAAAGACATTAAGGAAACTTATAGCATTCCTCTCTACTCAATACAATAAATTCAGCTTCCCAAATGAAGTACTTTGAACCAACTGTCAACAGTATCTGCAAACAGAGAAATTATTTGTCCTTTATCAGATATGCCCTTCAAAACAGTGAGTCTTCTGTATACTATAAGGCAAACAAAACCATGTGATAACATAGTTTTTAATTCAAACTTTCTGTATCATTTAAATAGAGAAGAATGCAGAAGCAGTGTCATATTATGCATGCATAAAGTAATACACTCATATGGTTAAAATATGCTAAAATATTTTACATATGCAGAGACATATTTCTATTTCCACCTCTGTATGTGAAGAGCTATGTACAGCTGGGGCTAGAGGACAGCAGATGTATATAAAAATGTCCAAGAGAGTTTCCCTGAACTATGTAAGATACTCAGCCACAAACTTAATTCCATCCTGACTTAACTTCAAAATATCCAGTTAGATGGTTTCTTTTCCCCAGGAAATAAAACATCTAACTCATTCTTCTGGCAAAATTCACACACTAAGGTATACTCTCTGCAAGACTGTTCCTTTATATATCCAACAGTCCTTCCAAAATAATTTCTCAATTATAGTGGTTAGTGTAGAATACCTTTCAAAAAGCTGCAGTTCCAAAGAAGAGCTTCCACCAAATTACTATTTTGTTCAAAGCAAAAGCCTGAGAACTTTCATCCTATCCCCTCCTCACCTCATCTGCTCATCTTGCATTGGCTTTCATAACCGGCAGATAACATGTTAAAACCACTGAAGCAGAATAGAATTAACCTGGCAAAATTTCAAGCAAACTGTTATACTAGCTTAATTTGTGATTGGGAAAGAGCAGGAAAAAATGAAAGCTACACAGAACGGAAAAAAAGAGTGAGAACACCCACCCTTCCCACACATACAACCTCTGCTGCACCAGCAGCCTGTTCACTTGACTCAGCTTTAACAGAAAACTCCAGCCTTAATTTATTTGTGAGTATCTGGAAGCTCTGCCTGCTTACCAACCAAGACAGATGATGGCTTTGAGGTCATAAAGCTTTATATTAACACCAGTAGTTTAAATGAAGCATGTTGCATTGTTTTTTATATCAGATACACACTGCTCTTTAACAAGATATTGCTAGCTTCTCACACACTATTCACTCATTCAGAATAGCAAAAGTGGTAGGAAAGCTCTGGTGGCAGAAAAAAAGCCAGTTAGTAAAGAACACAAAAAGGGAAGTGTATAGAGAACCAAGTGCCTCCGTTAACTATTAGCAAGCTTGTATTCTTACTTGTGTACTCTTCTGAATGCCACATCCAACAAACATTTTTTGCTCCTGTATTAATGACTTTAGCCTGACCAAATTTTCCTATGTGGTCTGTGGAAATCTACTCTCGTTGCACCTTACAGTATCTTTTGCATTTTCTTCTAAAACTCAAATGTCTGAGAATAAACTATGCAGCATCCTCCTCAATGTGTCAGAACTCCTTTTGAACAAACAGACCTGTAATTAAGCAAATTTTCTATTCATACATTTTAATTTAAAACAAAAGCATAGTGAGATAAGCAAAAGACATCTATGCCTACCACTTAACTTCTCTATCTTGCTTTTGTTACTTGAAAAGTACTGTAAGCACTGTAATGTTTTTCTGGTGGTTACTCTGCAAAACACTCTAACTGAAAAAGAATCAACCCTTTTGACTTACCTCAATTGTAGAAAAGAAATCCACTAAAAGCAGTGTTTCAGCTCTCACAAGCACCTCATTTGACAGAGATCTAGTTTTTCAATGTGCCTTCACAGAATCACAGAGCAGTTGAGGTCCACAATGACCTCTGGGGGTCATCTAGTTAAACCTCCTGCTCAAGCAGGGCCACCTGGAGTGAGTTGCCTGAGACCAACTCCAGATATCTTTTGAATAACTTCAAGGAGGAAGCTTCTACAAACTCTCTGAGCAACCTGTGCCAGTACTCAGTTACCCTCAAAATTTGTGCCCACTGCCTCTGGTCTTGTCACTGGGCAGCACTGAAAAGACCCTGCCTTCACCATCTTTGCACCTTCAGTTTAGGTATTTATATACATTGATGACATTCCCCCTGAGCTTTCTCTTCTTCAGGCCGAGAAGTCCCAGGTCTCTCTGTCTTTCCTTTTAGGGGCCATGCTCCAGTCCCTTCATCATCTTGGTGTCCCTTTGTGGGACTCTCTCCAGTACATTCATTTCTCTCTTTTACTGGGAAGCTCAGCACTGGACGCACTTCTCCAGTTGTGCCCTCACCAGTGTAAGTAGAGGAGAAGGGTTATCTCCCTCGATCTGCTGGCAGTACTTTGTTTAACATCGCCTGGATTCTGCCTTCATTGCTGCAAGGGTATGTTGCTGGTGCACGTTCAACACTTTGTGTCCACCAGGATCCTGGGGCCTTTTCTGAAAAGCTGCTTTCCAGATGGGTAGCCCCCAGCATGTACTGGTGACTGGGGCTGCTTCTTGAAATATGCAGGACTTTACATTCCTCCTTGTTGAACTGCATGAGGTTCTCATCAGCCCATTTCTCCAGCTTGTCCAGGTTCCTCTAGATGGCAGCATGACCCTCTGGTATAACAGCCACTTCTCTCAGTTTGGTGTCACCAGCAAACTTGCCGAGGGTAAACTCAGCCCTATCATCTAGTTCATTATAAAGATGCTAAACAGGCTCAGACCCAGTATTGACCCCTGGGGTACATGGCTACTCATCACAGGCCTCCAACTACACTTTGTACCACTGAGCACAACCTTCTGGGGGTGACCTTGAGTTTAGTGTCACAGGCCTCCAACTACACTTTGTACCACTGACCACAACCTTCTGGGGGTGACCCTGAGTTTAGTAATCACAACGGATACACTATGTAAATTGTGGCAACCCTTTTAGGATTCCAACTGAAAAACAGAACTAGTAATAGCAGTTACTTCATTATGAACTGATGATGAGATTCATGCACTACCCTAAATAGTACACTAAATACAGTATTTACCATGTAAATAAGGCATTCTGAAGTCCTACCTAATCTGGCCCCTGAATTCCTCTGTAATCAACATTTAAATACCTCCCTCAAACATATTCATCTTGTTGAGAATTCAGACACTGTTATAAGCATCCAAAGCACACACCTGATGCAAGAAAAGCCCTACCCTTTTCAGCATGTAGCTTCTGCGTGTATCCTTTCCTTCTCCATGACTGAAATGTCAGAAGACAATGGACTTCACCAAACAGGTTTAATGTTTTTGTTGCTCAATCTTGCAAAATAATATATTATCCCAGTGATGAACTGCCAAGAAACTTAAGTGGAAGCAAGCCTTATATGTAATTGTATTTTTGGCAGCAAATACAAGATAGCTAGTAGAGATTCACATATATCTGTACCAAGCCCTGTGTCATTGTAGATACTCATGGAAGAGCTTGTTTTGTTTGATAAACAGTACCTATTTTTTTAGGCATTCAAGAGCTATTTCCAACTGAACTGCTCATTTTGTAATGCTCTGTAGTACAAAAGGTACAAAAGCAGCCCTACACAAACAGTTACTGCTAGATTTTTAGGGGCCTTGTGGTTTACTTTTTGCTCTGGCGGATGCTCCAGCAACCAAATGTTGGGAAAGGACACAGAAAAAAGGAAAGTGTATGTACCCACTATCCCCAGAGCAAAGAACATGGGAAAGGTGAGATGCCCACAATATTTATGGAAGCCTAGGACAAAAAAGCCCCACAGCTCAAGGATTTGAGGAATCTTATGCACTGAACATCTTACACTGATAAGATTGTCAGTTACTACCAAATAATTTCTCTAGGGATCAGATACAATAACCTCATTAAGACTGTTTCTTAAAAATAGACTCTTATAATCTGTGGTTATATACACACATTCTAGCACATACATATCATAATCAGCACAGTTGTGATAAGAATAAACTCTGGTTTTGTTGAAGGACTCCTCAAGTATTTGATATACATCCATGACTTGCTCTGTTTACTGAAATATAGTGTAGGTAGGAATCCAGCTCATGAGAATCTTCTACCAGAAATGAACTGCCCTGTGCAAAAAGACCAACATGCACTAGAGGCTGATGTTTAACTCACACCATTAAAATACTATTCTTTAACTACAAAGGCTGTCCTGCAGTATGTATTATCCAACTACAATTTCTTGATAAAATAAATAAAACACACATACACTAACATATAAAGGAATCAGCCTGTTCTTTAAAGTCTATTTGAAAAGTGAAGGCCAGAACTAAATGGACCATTAAAAATGAATATAAAAATTACTGCTGTGATACATCAATACAGAAGCAATTCTTTTTATTTTTTATATTTTTTATCTTTTATTCTTA